>APFE031522938.1:0-12796 GCA_000404065.3 Pinus taeda | reverse complement strand
GGAAGTAAATAAAATATTTTGTTTTAATGTTTTAATAACTAATTATGTAGTGAGAGATAAAAGTATTACCAATTTATAAAATATTATCATGGGCTAACTTATTCCAAATAAATAAAATATACCATTGTTTAATTGTATAGAACTAGAGTTGTAGATTAAGAAATATTTCTAGAAAGAATTTATGAGAATATATAAAATGAAAAAGAGATTACTTATTATTATTTAAATATAAAGAGGTTATTAGACATATACATATATGTATATTAACAAACTTAAGAAAAATATTGCGAAAAATAAATAATAGAGAAAGACTCAACTTTTATAAATATGGAGAAAAATGAAGGTAAAAAAAGTAACAAGATAATAACTAATATCTAAAAGGTTACAAAAATATGTTTAATATAAAAAGGAAGAAGCTTCATTTTTCTTACTTCCTAGATTCTAAGGATCCTTAGAAGCTTCTTAAATCCCATCATGCTACACTAAAACCTTTTTCCACTAATCAACCTTCACATGCATCTAATTTTAGATTAAATGTTAACTTATTTTTATTTAAGAACCACATTTAATTTATAATTTATTGTTATAAAGTCTTCCCATAATTATTATTATTATAGTAAATAATAATAAATAGTTGATATTAAAAATAATCTTTCTTCATAGTAAATGAAAATGCAAAAATAAAGGTTTTTATGATTTCAAAAAAATACATTCAATTAGAATTATTGGGGTGAGAGGTACTCTATAGCCTAGGATGAGTAGATGTCAAGTGTAAATGTTTAACTTTGTAGTCTAGTATGGGGTAGATGTCAAATGTAAATGTTTAACATTTAACAAAGGTGTAAATGTATAGCCTAGTATGGGGTAGATGTCAAGTGTAAATGTTTAACTTTGTAGTCTAGTGTGGGGTAGATGTCAAATGTAAATGTTTAACATTTAACAAAGGTGTAAACGTTTAACATTTATATGTTGCTCAATTAGAAAAAGTAAAACATTAAAAACAATAAACAAAAAGTTAAAAGTAATATAAAGCCCAATACCTGTAAAAATTTAAATCTTTGCTCAATTAACAATAAAAAGTTAGCGTCAATTTGTTAGATTTTGATTTTGTTATTAACTTGTGAAGAGACTTTGTTGCAATACTATGGGCCAATACAATGGCTTATCAATACCACATGCCCAAAAACCATTATTTCACAATCAAAATATTTTATAACAATATGATATGATTCTTAACCATGATATTCACCCCTAGTTTACCCTGGAAATTATTAACATGTAAATAGACTTTGTTGCAATACCATGCATAACTTATCAACATCACATGCCCA
Source organism: Pinus taeda (assembly GCA_000404065.3). NCBI lineage: Eukaryota > Viridiplantae > Streptophyta > Pinopsida > Pinales > Pinaceae > Pinus > Pinus taeda. Next base: position 11,465 of record APFE031522938.1, on the reverse strand, counting down.
AAAAGCATAACTTATTTCACAATCAAAATATATATTTTTTAAAATTTAATAACATTTTTTGATTAATCTAGAAGGAAAAATATTATACTTATTTGAGATATGCCTAAACCCTTCATCCTCATGACTAATAGAAAGATTTTCATAGAAATTAAATCGAAGTTTTAATGCAAATTTATTAACAATAATAGAGGAAAGATAGTGCATAATTGTTTTAAGTTTTTCATTATTATATTCTTTGACATGATTATTCCAAAATATAGATTTAATGTTTTACAACAGTGTTTTCTAATTTAGATACTTTACACAATATCATGGAATGAGATTTAAGAGAGAGAGAGAAGTGGTGCACTAGGCAAGGAGGGAGATAGTGACAAAGTTGGAGGGTGGAGAGAAAGAGAGAGAAAGAGAAAGGGAGAGTGATGGGAGGGAGAGAGATGGACGTGAGAGAGAGAGGAAGAGAGAGAGATGGAGTTGGAGGGGGAGAGAGAGGGAGGAAAGGACAAAGACATAGAGAGATAAAGGTGGAGAGAGAGAGGGAGTGACAAGGGAGATATGGGGAAAGAGTGAGGGAGAGGAGAGGAGGGAAGAAAGAGAAGAGGAGAAGATAAAGATAGCGATAGAAGAAGAAGAAAGAGGAGACACAGAGATAGAGAGAGATAGAGGGGAGAGAGAGAGATGGAGAGAACAAGGGAGATAGTGACAAACTTATAGGGAAGAGAAAGAAATATAGTGATTGGAGGGGGGGGTAATGAGAGGTGGGACAGAAGAGAGAGAGAACTCGAGAGAGTTGGAGTAAGAGAGAGAGGGAGGAAAGAAGAAATACATACAGGGAGAAATATATATATAGAGAGAGAGAGAGGGAGTGACAAGGGAGAGGTGGAGAGAGAGAGTGAGGGAGAGAGGAGAGCAGGAATGAGACGCAGAGAGAGAGATTGATATGGAGAGAGAGTGCATGTTTGAGGTGTGAGATCAAGATAGATGCAAATATAGATATTATATAATATAATAGAACTAGCCTAGATCCATCTTAACCCTGAATCTATCAAGGGCCAAGAGGGATTAGATCTATGGAAGGGCAAACCTTTCCTCAATTTTTGAACTCAAAAAAAGTGTTCTTTATATCTATACAAATTGTATAATAATCAACTTAAAGAAATAAACAATTAATTATTAATATGATAAACAATTACAACCATAACATTAGTAATTAATCCAATTAATATTATTCTTCATCTTTCTCAAATCGGTACCATTCTTCACCTTTGTAAACTAATAACTTCCATCAAGATATATGAACATTTCAGAATGCCATTGTCAATAAAGAATGTTCACGTAGGTCATAAATAAGAAAACAATACTAATGACTGTCAATTATCACAACAACACTGGTTTAGAGGTTGCCTTGGAGTGTATCGCATAAAACGCATTTGCCAGCGCCTCCTTCAGAAGAATCAATCACAGCTCAAATAATAGAGCAAATCAATTGACACAACTGACTATAGAGGAAAAGTTTTTTAAGGTGTTGAACGACACCTCGTAAGATTAGTACTTGGCAAACATGGCTTTTACCAGTATCAGAATTGACCAAAGCTCTGGTTAGAAACTCATTGGCAGTAGAACCCACTTCCTTAACTCTCCACAACATATTCTCTGATTGCCCTTCTTTGTACCAGAAAGCCAGAGGACCTTCCACGAACCAGCCGGATAGTATAAGGTTGACTAATACTTCTGTGAACCTTGGTACTATTGAGGTGGCAATGTTGTATTCAAAAACATATCTGATCCGTAGTCCCTTCTTTGAGTCATGTGATTATCCAAGGCATCTGAAGTCATGAATCTAATGCCTCTGCTTTCATTATTTTTGGACACGGAAGATTTAATCAACAACTTTTCCCAGTAACCATTTACTGAATTCCGGAAAGTGACTTCCTTACACAAAACTTCTAAACCTAATCTTTTAGATTTGAATGAATTTCAACACATTTTACACACATTGGAAAAGATATTCATCCATATGCATTATTAAAATCTCAAATCTGTTTTACAATTTTTACAGAGAAGATATGTACCAATTTTTTAGTTTACCCAAACCAGGTCCTGAAGAATACCATATTACCATCTCCCAAAAGATTTTATACCCAAATTTCCTGCTACTGCGCTTCCTCATAGAATGCACACTGTCTCCAAAGCATAAGAGTCTTGGTTCTCTTTGAAAATGAAATCTATCCAAATATTTAATGAAAGACTTCCATACCCAAACTAATAACAATAGCTTCCATTTTCACAGCCTCAGAAAGACAGCAGAGAGGTTGTTTTAATGCCTAGTGAATGTGGTATTGCCCTCAACAGTGATAAAGGCTCCCACAATATCAAACATTACTCAATTAGTAAACGAAAAGAATGGAAAAATCACTGAAACAATAAACAACTTTTATGGCACTTCACTCATCATCATCCCTCATCAGGGATGAAAAGAAAGCATAAATGATTTATTGAGATTGAGAAACAGTGATTGATACCATTGACAAATTTTATTTCTGCAGTGTTACAATCTCTCTGATACTGTTTTATTTATGCATTGTTGCAATCTCTCTGGTACTTTTTTATTTATGCACTGTTTGCAATCCATCTGGTATAGTTTCATTTCTTTCACGTTAAGATTTAGTTGTTAACTCTCTTGTACGGTTTCATTTATTTATTTTTAAGATTTTATATTGGTACAGTTTCATTTTTGGTTTTGTTAGGCTCAGATTTTGTTTCACTGGGAACATTTTGTCTCATGTTAATAGTTTGGGAACAGATTTTGTTTTATGTCAGTATTTTGGAATATTAAAACGAATAAATATATTATAATAAGATTTTTTATATTTAGTTTTTAATTTAAGGAATAAATATATAATTCATAACCTGAATTCCTTGCATTTTCATGAAGGATTCTCCTTACACAGATATTTGGGATTCTCCTTATTCAGAGAATTCAACCGCTACTTCTGAGATGACAGTTTTATCAAAGAGAATGCTTTCGGTGTTCACAAAAAGCATTTCATTTCTTTTTCAACGGATGTTTTTAGCTGGAAAAATTTAAATCATATAGGGAAAGCTAGTAACAGATCCTACAGTGTGGAATCTCGATGCAAAGTAGGCCACCGAAGGGTAAGGTTTTTGATTTTATATTTGAAGGGATGTTAAAAATAGTAAACGAAATATGACTTTGGGTCGATTCGAATGGTTAGTTTAGCCCATGACAATGAACATGTACCTGCGATCTTTTAGCGGGCAAAATAAATGGTATAATTGTTGTTGAAATTATACATATTGGATTCTGGTAACATAATTGTGGTAATATAATTTTCATAGAAATTACAATTTTGTATGGTTTAACTTATATTTTGAAGATATAAATTAATATAATTTTAATGCCTAGTTAATGTGGTATTGCCCTCAACAGTGATAAAGGCTCCCGCAATATTAAACATTGTTCAATTAGTAAACAAAAATAATGGAAAAATCACTGAAACAGTAAACAAATTTTCTGGCACTTCACTCATCATCATCCCTCATCAGGGATGGAAAGAAAGCATAAATGACTTATTGAGATTGAGAAACAGTGATTGATACCATTGACAAATTTTATTTAGGGTGTAAAATCGTTTCAGTCATGTTCGTCTATGAATGATCATTTTGGAGATGATAATTTTGATGTTTTGTATTTAGAAATTCATAACGCATTGAACTCCAGAAACAAAAAAAAAAAACCATCAAAGAAAATCCATCACTTTTCCTGAACTTTCTTGACAGTTCTCCGGAAGTGGAGACAAAAGCTACTGAAATAGACTTGTAAATTACAATGAACAAATGACAAACCTCCCAAACTAAGTTATTCTTTAAGTGAATTACTAAACTAAACTAAGTTATTCTTTAAGTGAATTATAGTTCAGGTAGTTTTCCTTTTGGTGCCCCCTCCTCGACGCAAGGAACTATTTTCTTCCAAAACCAGTGCTTTCTCCTCTGAGCTTTCTATTGGGGTATAGAGGAAAAAATGTTGGTTTATGACTACATTCCTCGCTGGGAGGTTTGCAAGAATAGGAATGTTGTTGCACAACTTGTTAGAAGAGCAGAGAGGGCTAGTTTTAAGGCAATTGCACTGACTGTGGACACACCTCGACTTGGGCAGGGGGATTCTAACATTAGAAATAGGTAATGAAAATTATTTCTATTTTAGATTTGTTGGCAAACTCAAAGAATCCCAAATAATTTAACATCTCACAGAAAGTTGATTCCTATTACTAAACTTCTCGTTTTCACTTTCAAAGTTATATTTCTTGAAGTTGGGACCAAACTCTATATTCTAGCTCTCCTTGCTTATGTAGAGATGGGGATCTTGTATAATCTCTCTTTAGTTCTTTGATGTAACAACCTTTGTTCACATCTATGATGCTTCTGCCAAAAAAAACCTGCAGCTTTCACTTTCCTTCATTTTCTTATTCCTGGTGTTTGTATCCTTCTGAAAAATATAGAAAAGACTTTCAAGGTCTACAGTTTCATACATGGTCATTCTAAAAGGCATGGAGAAATCAGCCTCGCTGGTGATGGCTTCAATTTCAGGGACTTGAGCAATTACCAAGCCAGTGGGATACTTCTGAATAAGCATGCAGACTATTTGGAATAATAGCAAATGAAAATTCACTATAATATGAAATGTCACCAAGGTTAGTTGATAACAATCTAGCTCTCAATAAAAATCAGAACATTGTGAAATTCTTTTAGGATCAGAAGCGACGCTAGGGTTAGAAAAAGCATTTAGCACCTATAATGTATCAAACTTAAAATAAGTCAGAAGTCTCCATTTTATCTGGGATTCCTCTTTGTTCATCCCTTGTCTCACAGTGAGGTATCTAATGTTCTGAAAAGTCTCATTGTGATATCCACTCATGCATGCTAGATAGTAAGGCACACCTCTGTGTTGAGATTCAATTCTGGATCCATAATTGTTTTTGACTTCTATTGGTTTTTCTTTGTCAAAAATGTAGATCGACACTGCCTCCATATCTTACCTTAAAGAATTTCAAAGCTTTGGATCTTGGGAAAATGGAGAAGGTATGTGTTCCATTTCATGAGTTCTTTAAATAGAAGGATGTTGTTTTTAGTTCTTCCTATATTCAAGGTCCAGACTTCTTCCTTAAGTTGGTTTTTTCTTGCAGACAACGGATTTTGGACTGGCATCATATGTTGCAGGTCAAATTGACAAATCATTGAGTTGGAATGTTTGTAATAGTCCTGGTAGAGGGATATTTCAAATAATTCTTCAGTATTGTGTTTGAATAGCATGAAAATGGATAGAGAAGCACCTCGAGAAATCTTGGGGTTGAGTTCCTACCTTTGCTTGTAACCTTCTCAATCTCAGAAAAATTATTTGTGATGAGTCATATTATGATTTACATCTTCAAGAAATACTTCGTATCCTTTTTCCAATTATTTTGGCTGTGGCATCACATGGGCCGTGTTGTGGTTACTCTCTGACGCCCTTTCATTGCATTTCAGTGGTTGTTCTCTCTAATCTCGATGTGATTAATTGGTTGAAAAGGCAAAGACCAGCTGTGGGCAGCTTCTTTTCTATTCACAAGTTCATCTGATCTTAGTACTTTATATCAATACAAATATGAGGTCTCCGTTTGCTTTTAAAAATAAGAAATTGTTATGGTGCAACCAATGACTATATGGTATCGTTTGTTGCTTGCAGTCCTGCCTAATGTGCTAGACATCATGAACACTCCAGATGATTCTCAAGTTATTTTAAAGGTACGCTATCTCATAAAAAATATTGTCCAGTGCTTATGACAGTAGGTGGTAACATAAGTCTTGTCATAGATGTTCGATCCAACTTTAAGAATTATGATGAATATAATCCAATCTTACAGCATCCAGACCTATGGATAGTTATGTTTGGTTCGACAGTAGATTTTAATATATGTTTTTTTTTATGGAAACAGGGAATTTCCACAGACCGTATTCTTAATTTATGTCGATTATTAGTTGTGAATGTGGGGACATGCCAACTATTCTTTATCCCATGAGGTAAGAAAATAAGTAGTTCATAAGCTCATTAAATAATGGGGTTGTTTGACACGCTGGTGGATTGCAATTGACTGGTTCTGTTCAAGATATCAAATTCTAAAATATTCCCATAATTTTTTCGATTCCATAACCCTAACATGTAATTGTGTTTTTTCATATAAATTCCCATCAAATTACTTCAATCCTATGAACTTAAATATGTTTTTTCATATTATGGTGATTGGAAATTGCAGGAAGAAGAAGATTGCTGTGAGGAAGCAGCAACGGAGGAGGTCCGAGGGTGGAAAGAAATATCCTACTGACCATTCCTTTCAATTGTTATGTTCAGTAGGTCACATAACATAGAAAACCTTCAAAGAAATCGAATGTATTGTCGTATCAAACGCAAGAAATTCTGAAATAGTGTTTATTGGGAGTATATCATTATGAAATAATGTTTATTGGGAATATATCTGCATCTTTCCTCGCCTATGACTCTCTTTTAGTGTCATCAAACGCAAGAAATTCTGAAATAGTGTTTATTGGGAGTATATCATTATGAAATAATGTTTATTGGGAATATATCTGCATCTTTCCTCGCCTATGACTCTCTTTTAGTGTCGCATCTAACACATAAATTCTCAAATAGTGTATCCACATTGTTCCTGGACTATGACTCTTTTTGTGTGGTTTGATGTTTATCTTTTCTATCAATCATGGAAACTCTTCATGAAAACGTTTTGATTTCTCTTGAAACTATACATAATGTATTTCAACACCTTATGCCTTACGGCGTTTTCTTTACAATATCGGGTCCAAATGCTAGTATAATATCTAATTAACTATTATTAATATCATAAACCATTACAACCATAACATTAGTAATTAATCCAATTAATATTATTCTTCAGCTTTCTCAAATCGATACCATTCTTCACCTTCGTAAACTAATAACTGCCATCAAGATATATGAACATTTCAGAATGCCATTGTCGATAAAGAATGTTCACGTAGGTGATAAATAAGAAAATGAAAATGTAGAGCCATAATTCTTCCAAAAATATATAATATATACCAAAAAAAAAATAAAAAATTACAGACCACTATATTTAAATTGGACCATAGAGAGAGTTAATAGTTCTATATTATCTTAAAATACCAACGGATATTTGTGTTCTTGATATCCATCTCCATGAAAATGCTATAAATAGATGAACGACTGCCCCACAACACCTATTGATAGTGTTCTGAACAACCAGATCTCCCGGTGGACATCGATTTCCCATCTGATTCTGCCAGAACTCTGGAATCTGTTGCAGACTTTTAGCAATGGCTAAGGAAACCGGTTACTACGACGTTATAAGAGCTAACCCGACGGCCACTGAAACAGAGATCAAGAAAGATTATTACATGATGGCGAGGCAAGTCCATCCTGTTAAAAACCCAAACGATCTTCGCGCGGCCGAAAATTTTCAGATATTGGGAGAAGCTTACCAAGTTCTCAGTGATCCAGCACAGCGGGCATCATATGACGCGCATGAAAAAGCAGGTGTATCAACTGAAACAATAATAGAGGCAGCAGCAGTCTTTGCGATGCTGTTTGGAAGCGAGTTATTTGAAGAGTATGTAGGCCACCTCGCAATTGCTTCTATGGATTCTTTCTGTTGGGTATTTTTGCAATGGGAAAATACCAAAACCAAACATTAACTGAACACAGAGTCAATGCTCTGTTTTACCTCTACTCCAGGATCTTTTGTGCACAGGGAAGCTTTATAAAAAAAATTACTCAGAACAGAGTATTTCTTCACCATAAAAAGATTTCTATTCATTAAAATATAAATCACTCATACATGTTCATCCTCTATGCTGAGAGGGATTTACCAAAAACAACATTTAACCAAAAATTTGTTTTCACCTGAGAATTTACTGAGACATATTCATCCTCTTTCACTCAGAGGAATTCACCAAAACATTACATTCATCCTCTTTCACTCAGAGGGATTCACCAAAACATTACAATAAAGATTACTCTGCCTCCTTTGAAATTTTACACCACTGTGTGTAAATATTTCATTTACATTCACTGCTGTGTGAAAACAAAAATTACAGGGATTTACATATTTACCTTTTCACTGTGTGAAACTATTCATGGTTTTGAAACCAAAACTGCCCCCTGGTTTTCTTCATTCACTTCACTGCTTCTCCTGCACTACTGTGCATTTTTTTTAATTTTTTTTTTATACAATTACCTCTCTTTTTTTAATTTTTTTTTATACAATTACCTCTCTTTTACACTGCTGTGTATATTATCATACGCGCTACTGCGTTTTTCCCTTTTCTTTTTGTTTCGCACTGCTACGCATATTTCTCTATTGCTCTCACTTAAAACAAATGAAAACATTACATTTTTTTTATATGACAGCGGGGAAAAGTACTGGCATCTCCATACTGCCGTAAAAGAAGACAGTAAAAAATTAATGGTCTTACTCGCTTTTATCCATGCCCATACTCCCGCTAGAACAAAATTAAAACTTCACCAAAAACTTACCAACCACAGTAAATAGCATTTACTGTTTACTGAGATAAACGGTGGTAGGAAACCTTTCACTTCACGTCAAAATCATTTTCCATGCCTTCACATCAACATTATACAATATGCTTTTGGAACTCTATCGGGTCCAAGCTTTATCGCATGGCACACATATGTGCACCCATGGTTTCCCCCGATTGCGAAATCCCGATCACCACATGGCCCGATAACCCCGATATATATATTATAATATATGCATAAAAATATATATAAAATGAGCCACTTGCGGACCCGAAATAACTTTAAACAAAATGATGAATACCCATCGGGTCCGGGATATCGGGTCTCAACATATCGCATGAGAAAGGCTCCCACTTGGTTTTCCCGATACTGAAAATACTATGGACCCGATAATTTATCAAAAGGGATTAATTCCATCGTCGGGTCCGGCTCATCGGCAATATCTCATTTGTGAAAGGTCATGCTCCACTTGAAAATGCCGATAGCGATATCGGCAGTTCGCACATCGCTTAGTCGCCCATCGCTGAATCGCTGAATCGTTGGGCTGCTGCACTCTTTTGCCGATGCGCAGTTGGAATTAATTTTTCAACACTCCCCTTTAATTTCAACTGCTGGGCATTCAACCATACCCAAAAACTTTCTCAACTCCACCATACCCAAACACTTTCTCAACTCCTTGACATGCTGTTGTTACAAAAGAGTCTTTCTCTTAACAGAGGGATTCACCAGAGATTATGCTGAAGAGCATCTTCCTCTTGACAGAGGGATTCTCCAAAGACAACAAATCTTCCTCTTAAGAGAGGGATTCACTAACACTGCTTCAGATGCAGTTCCACAAGCAACAAAATAGTTTTCCTCTTAATAGAGGGATTAATCTGAAACTGTGCTTAAGAGCGCCTTCCTCGTGACAGAGGGATTTACCATAACAATGTGCTGAAAAAACACCTTCCTCTTTAACAGAGGGCTTCACCAAAAGACTGTGCTAAAAGGCACCTTCCTCTTTAACAGAGGGATTACAACCAGATACATTCGCACTGCATTTCAATGCATTTCAATCTCAAAACAAAACAGAATTTACATAACTCTTTTTCACTACTGTGTGAAAAATAAAATTTACTTTTACTGCTGTAAAAGTCTTCTGGTTTTATTTACTCTTCTCGCTGCGTTCTTCACTTGCTTCACAATACTGGCATATCTTCACCAACAAAAATTATGATATTTTCGCTGCTAGGCATTCCTTTCCTTTCCCACTAGAAAACAACCAAACATCATCACGCTGCTATGCATTCCAATTCACACTGCTGTGAAAAACTTATATTCCATTTGCAAGCTGCTCCGAATTCTTTTTCTTCTCAACAAGCCTCAACAAGCCGCTGTGTTAAAAACTTTTGCATTTACTGTTGTAAGCTGGGAAATTCTTACTTTGGTTTACTGCTGTAAAATAAGAATTTATTTCACATTCACTCATGTGTGAAATTTTCATTACATTTAAAATTCTGAGTTCTCACAAAAAAAAATTATTCCCATTCATTTCATCAAACTATAAGCACCTCAAAAAAGAATTTCAAACTTTCACTTGCTGCCACAAGTCTTTCTTCCTGTCACACTATTGTGCTATTCTGGGATTTTATTCGCTGCTGCGAACCATTTCACTTTTCATCTCTTGCCTTTTGTTCTGCCTTCGCACTGATGTGCAGATCTCCTTGTTTTGCATTACAATGCATATCATTCATAATAAAAAAATTGTTTTTGCACTACTATGCGATCCTTTTATACCAATCCCATTTGCACCAGCTGTGCATTTCACCACAGCGTTACAGAAGTCAACGCATAACCCAAAAACATATACAACACAGATGCGTTCCACTTCTTTTTTCATTACACTGCATATCTTCACTTGACAGCCATTACAAACACATACCTTCATGGCTTTTGCTTCCACAAGCTCAAAGCTGCTTCACCTCTGCACTACAGTGCATAAAATAAACATTCAAAAAAAATTTCATGCATGGCTGCATAACAAAAATTTAAAAACTGTTGTTTTATATTCTATCTTCCCACTGCTGTGAGGGTCTCCATGTTTTGCATACTTTTCTTATTGCGCTGCTACACTTCACATTTGAGTGCTGCCCCTTTTTCTTTTCTGCTTTTATGGCAGATTTAACTTCATATTTTTCCCTTATAAAAGATCTTCAACAAAGAGTGACTGTTTAGACAGTTCAGCAACAAAAATTACAAGCTCCCCTTTAATGTGTGCTTGTCTTCTTTTGGCAGACTCTTCTCAAAACAAATTTAGATCCACTGGGGAGTTCAAGGGATTTTCAGATTCCCTTTCCTTCCTTCTCCATACTTGTGTAAATTTCTTCTTTTGCATGGGTCTATCTTGTGTAAGAGCCCATGTCAAGTTACAATCTCGCGCCATATGCCCAATGTCATGACACTTGAAACATTCAACATTTTTTATGAATAAAAATTCATGATTTCTTCTTGTGAAATTATTTCTTGGAGATTGTCGGGGACCACAACATCTATCTCCATGAAATGCTCTACAGTCCTTTTCCATATGACCAAAGTTTGAGCAAGAATAACAATAACCAAAAAATGAACTTTGGTACCTGGGAGATGGAGCTTTCCTTGATGTACTTCTAAAGCCTTGCTACCTTGAGATCCTTTGATGATCACCATTGTCTCTTGCCTTTTTGCCATCAGCTGCATTTCTTCTTGGAGCTGGTTTTCTACTTGGAGCAGGATTTCTTCTATGGCAGCCTTCATTTTTCTCCTTGCCTTTGCTAGAACTAGGAGCATCACCATTTCTTTCTGGCTTCTTCACATCTCCTTTGCTTAAAGCATTTTCATCCTT
>APFE031522924.1:0-11511 GCA_000404065.3 Pinus taeda | reverse complement strand
GTACCTAGTGTGTCTATGAGATAGGTTACTTGTATAATGCCTCATCTAAGATTTGTATTTAATTAAGCAATTCATTATGCATGATGGAAACAAGACCTATAATAATTATGGATGATCATGATAGTAGAGTTTAATTAAGATCATTTATGTAGGTAAGGAAATTAGTATAGGTTGTATGTTATGGTTAGTTCCATTTTCATCTACTAAATCATGTTTACTAGAAATCTAACACATAAGCCTTAAAAATAAGGTTAAAAGACCATACAAGAAGCACTCTATAATTAAATTGACCATGACTGTGGAGTCTATTACAGAATGACTAATGATGATATAAGGGCAGGCTAAAGACACACTATGTGGTATTGTTTCTTAACGATTAAATATAGAACAAAATAAACATTTATGGAATGGGAGGTTAGGAGCTAAATTATAGGGTAGCTAAGGAGGTTCGTTACCAAAGGTATCAAACAAAAAGTTCAAACACTAATACTTATGGACCAATCCACCTCCGTAGGATTTCAATTACGGGTTAAAAAAAAAAAAATGTTCTCCGTAAAGGTGAAGTTAAAGTTTGAAGCTTAGAACATGTTAATGTCATATTTATTTGTTTTCGTTAAAGAAAGTTAGGATTGCTTAATGGTTTATTGAGGAACCATGAATATACATATGTTAATTCAATAGAAATGTAACAGGGTATTATATCAAGCAATTTAATTAAGGAGGAAGTTTTTATGCTTTGGTGGAAGATGTTTTCTACCCCATCTAGGTTGTATGCTCAAACACGTCCTCTAAGAAGACCATATGGTATCAAAAAATTAAATATAGGTTTAAATCCGAAAGAATTCTCAAGAGACTTCAATCAAACCTACATCAAACAGCTATCAATATAAGCTTTGGGGTCTTTGTGTTTCCCTCCCATAGTATTATCAAAGGTTCACCATGGTCTGTATCATACATAATGAAATTAGATGCTCTTGCATGCAGTATAAGGAATTAATGGAACATCCATATAGTTATGCATATATGGGTTCCCTGTATAATGCCTGATCTAAGGTTTGCATTTAATTAAGAAATTCATTATGCATGATGGAAACAAGACCTATAATAATGATGGATGATCATGATATTAGAGTTTAATTAAGATCATTTGTGTGGGTAAGGAAATTAGTATAGGTTGCATGTTATGGTTAGTTTCGTTTTCATCTACTAAATCATGTTTACTAGAAATCTGACACATAAGCCTTGACAATAAGGTTAAAAGACCATACCAGAAGCACTTTATAATTAAATTGATCATGACTATGGAGTCTATTACATAATTACTAATGATGATATAAGGGCGGGCTAAAGATACACTAAGTGGTATTGTTTCTTAACGATTAAATATAGAACAAAATAAACATTTGTGGAATGGGAGCTTAGGAGGTAAATTCTATGGTAGGCTAAGGAGGTTCGTTACCAAAGGTATCATACAAAAAGTTCAAACACTAATTCTTATGGACCAATCAACCTCCGTGGGATTTCCATTACGAGTAAAAAAAAAAAAAAACGTTCTCCGTAAAGGTGAAGTTAAAATTTGAAGCTTAGAACATGTTAATGTCATATTTATTTGTTGTTGTTAAAGAAAGTTACGATTCCTTAATGATTTATTGAGGAACCATGAATATACATATGTTAATTCAATATATATGCAACAGGATATTATATCAAGCAATTTAATTGAGGAGGATGTTTTTATGCTTTGGTGAAAGATGTTTTCTACCCCATTTAGATTGTATGCTCAAACATGTCCTCTAAAAAGACAATATGGTATCAAAAAAATTAATATAAGATTAAATCCGAAAGAATTGTCAAGAGACTTCAATCAATCCTACATCAAACAACGATCAAAAGTACTAGAGGAAATGTAATCCGCTTTGTCATATAAAGAACATTTTTTTTTGGAGGTAAAGGTGTTGTTATGGATTCTTGGGCGTATTATATTATTGAGGAATTGAAGAATTCTGGAATTTAAAACTACAAAATATGACCTCCTCCAAAAATTTCTTTGACTCTATTTTCATGATATCGACTTGAGTGGGACGTTACAAATTATCAACATAAACGGACTCATCCATAAATTATGACATAAACGGACTCATCCATAATGTCGATATTACATTGCGCGGGGTGAATGCGTAGTGGGAAAAAGCACACGATGGGTTATGGCAACTAGAAATATGAAAAGAGTTGGTCCACTTCTGTGTCTACCCGGTCACCCTGTTTCCCATTAGGTGGTAACCACCACCAATCCATCCATTGTAGGGAGGACTTCACCACCGTGATTAAATTACCGTACTCAACAACTGATTCCCATGAAATGGACTAACCCATTAAGGAAGATATATCATGGCTAGTTCAACATTCACAACGGAGAACTCAACCTTTCTCAGATGATAGCGATAAAACTCAACCTTTGGGACGTATGAGGCAGTTTCAACGTGGGAAGTTTTTTAACAAACAATTTTTGGTTTTTTAACAAAGCATTTTTGGAAACTTGTTGATGGAAGAGGAGAGGAATAACTAGGAAGAATTGTCAATCTGAATATGAAATCGAGGCACGGGGATGGAGCTTCTGCACATGTTATGTCGACGGACAGAAGCTAGCTCTTATTTTGTTCTGGAAAAAGGTCGGGAAAATTAGCCGAGACATGTGATTCACCATACTATTACTCCTCCCTATGGATTAGGGCTGAATACACGCGTATGCTGCTTGATCCTCATGCGCAGTCATTTTTTCACGTTCACGTTCAGTGTCTGTTTTTATTGTTTATGGAACTGTCAGTGCCTGTTATCCTTATTGCATGAGAAACGTCCATGAGAGATCGACCTTATCCAATGACCAAGAGAGGTACGAAATTGTTCAATCCCAAAAGCATACTTTTGGCTTATAGATATAGGTTACCCTAAAAAATGCTTAGAGAATAACGCTGGTAAAAGCATCCAATGAGAAACAATAAAAAACAATTTTACGTATGGTTTACGGATAAGAATTTTTGAATATAAGATGTACATATAGTAAAATTATAACCGTTGTTGGCATGTAAACCTTGCCAACGTGGACGCAGTGGCTTTTAGTTTTATTTTCGGAGAAAAGTATAGCAAAGCGGTCAGTTTTCCAGCCAGAGCAACAATGGATAAAAGAAACGGCTGCTAAAGCAACATGAAAATTCCACACCCCACAAAGCTCCGCCTTCTTAGCTTTTAGAAACATCACGAGAAAAGATTTAGATTGATGTTCCCATTTAAAAACTACATTTTGCGTTTGTCTTATCTCAGAAGGGAATTCAATTTTGGAAACCTGAATTTTTGTCTTACTAAGGCAGGAACGTTAACTCGAGAACATGACTTTGTATTAACACCATTGTTGGTAACTAAATCATGAAAGAGTCTATTAAATATCTAGTGCATGACGGAAGTTGAAACTTGGCAAGATTTTTGGCTATCGGGAATCATAGGTGATTCATAGCTGGGTGGTGTTGCTCCTGTCTCCACGTAAAGTTTTAGTTAGTGTCAGATGTGTGACATGTTTGTATGATGATTCTTACCCTCTCTCATAATTCTGGTTTGTTTATGATAATATTTATTAAGTCTATGTTATTGTTCCAGTTTTTCTATGAGATGGTTTCTTAAGTTTCCTCACCGTGAGAATGTTTGAATGAATTACATGGGTTTGTGTGCTAATAAAATTATTAGAATTTTAAATCCAACAATTCATATATATGGATTTCTCAATTTCCTCTTGTATAGAAATGATGGATTCAATAATGCATATCACTTTCGTGTGCTCTCATATGCATATTGACATTATTAAGATTATCTTTACGGTGGTAAGAAAGAGTAGCATGCTTTAGTGTTTTGCAGATGTTCATGCATGTGGAACAATTACGGAGCAGTGTCTCCTTTAGTATTATCAAGGGTTCACCATAGTCTATGTTGTGCATAATGGAATTAGATGCTCCTGCATGCAATATAAGGAATTGATGGTACATATTTTTAGTTATAAATATATGGGTATGTAAGATATCCAATGAAATTGACTTGAATGTCACCAGGTTTCTGACAGTACCTAGTGTGTGTATGAGATACAATACCTATATAATGCATTGTCTAAAATTTATATTTAATTAACCAATTTGTTATGCATGACGGAAACAAGACCTATAATAATGATGGATGATCATGATAGTAGAATTTAATTAATATCATTGATGTAGGTAAGGAAACTATTATAGGTTGCATGTTATGGTTAGTTCCATCTTCATCCACTAAATCACGTTTACTAGAAATCTGAGACATAAGTCTTAAAAATAAGGTTAAAAGACGATACCAGAACCACTTTATTCTTAAATTGAGAATGATTGTGGAGTCTGTTATAGAATTACTAATCATGGTCTACAGGCAGGCTAAAGATACCTTTGCTAGTATTGCATCTTAATGATTAAATATAGAAAAGATAAAGAAACTTTACAAAACGGGAAATTCCAAGGTAGGATAAGGAGATTTGTTAAAACTTGGAAATATATATTATGTGTTTTTTTATTTGAATTTGTATTTGTGTTTCATATTTAAAAATTTAAAATTGTATGTTTGCTTATTTAAATTTGTATTTTCTATGTTGTTTAAAATTGCATATATGTAACACCCCTCCCTTGTATGTAAAACTTTGCTAACCTAAGCTGAGAAAAAGTAGGTCTAACATGTAATAAGAAAAGTAAATAATTTATGAAATAAATAAAATAATTAATCACTTAGAATAATGAAACACCAAGAGAGGAGATTCTTCCCAAATCCCATTGGTGAATGGGAATCAATAATATTCATAATAAGACTTCTAGATCCAGATCTAGATGAGATTAATGGATTTGGAGATAAATATCCATTAAACTACTTAGTTGGAGAAAGATGCTAAGTTAAGGAAAAGCATAAAAGCCTTACCCTAGAAAAGGCAAGCTCTGATGAGCAAAATCCTCACGGGAAAATAACACTCAGCTTGTGGGTGAAGTGGAAGCATGAAGTTCTAGGTGTAGTGGTGGTGGTCGGTTTTCCATGTTACATTACTTCAATTTCTCTTATAGAATTCCATTTCATGAGATTTGTTGTATGTTTTTCCTTACTGTGTATATTGTCGAATTCTCTCAACATATGTTTATAGCTACATGTGTGATCTTTGTGTAGAACGATAATTGAATAATGATGCATGAAACAACTAGGTAGGATGAATAATTATGTTTTAAGTTTGCCACCATAGAGCTAGTGGTTCATCTTATCCATGGTAGGCCTTTTGCACTATGAATTGTATCTACTAAAGGTCATATTAACTATTTATTCATTGTGGTTAGTATTGCATAAGATATGACAGCAGGACTATGGACATTTTATATCAAGAAGTTAACTACAGTGAATTTATGATAAAGAGTCCATTAATCCTTGTGTTAAATCCTCAAAGGAACGAAACTCGACTGTAAGATCTTAAATGATCATGATTGATGCCTTTCATTACGATGTGATGTATGCATGTGTAGAATTACAGGTATTAACCTTGTCTATGGGATGATTATATATGAACAAATATGACAACTATTTCGTATTTAAGCCAAGCTAAATTTAGTGAAGGAAGAAAATATGGGGTTTTAATATTGGATCAAGGAGGTATGTGACAAATGGTATGACAACTCTAAGTTCAAGTATTATGGTCTAAGAAACAACCCACCTCTATAGGGTATGAATGAGCTTTAGGTCCTAAATTAGGAAGTTCAATAAGCTTGGTGGTTTGCATTCTTCCTATAGCATCTTTATGCTAAAGAAAAAAAGAAAAAAAGAAAAAAACTATGACAGACATATGCAGAGCGAAAGGCTAGATTTTGCCCCACCTTGTGCATACTAATAGGATCTACCCTATTACACATATACTCTAGCCCAACATATTCCTTGTGTATGCATATAACTTACTCTACACACTCATGCTTTAATTTCATAAGTTTTAGACATAATAAGATTGTTAAAATGAGGAGACTTATAACATAAGTCTATAGACATTAATATCTGTAAAATTAATAAGTTGCCAAAAAGTAAAGGTTTTGTAAAACTCATAAATTCTTCTCTATTTCTTCCCCCCCAAAAAAATATATATTGGAACCTACTATATTGTTCACACAAAGAAGTCTTTAGGGACCTAAAGTGTCTCTAGAGAGATAAACATGGCCAAGAAGTAAAATATGTGAGCATTTAAAAGAGTAAGTTACAATACTCTACATAACTCAAATATTGAAATTTTCTTACAAAAAAAAGTAGAAAGGAGAATCATGGTAAATTGGAATGTTCTAAAATTAAAGACAATCAATGGAATTTCTTTTAGGAATTTGTTATGATATTTTTACAAATAAGACCCCAATAAGTGCTACTACTAACTTGCAATGAACTTCAATATTTTAGAACAAGAAAGTATGACTAATTGAACCATATATTGGGCTAATGAACAATTGTAACTTTGAATATTTATGCGAATACATGATCCTAACATAAGTATAAAATCATAATTTATGATTGAAATCAAACTGAAATTTCAGAGGAAATTTTAATAAGTTTGCAGGGAGTGAATGTTGTCAAGCCGCATCCATGAAAGCATTTCCTTGCCATCACCTAAAGTGAATCAACTGCTTAATGCGATTAATATGAATTAAATATATTCTATGCTTAACATAATATCCTCAATTATCTTAATGAGTACAATATGCATTCATGGTCGTTGGCTCAAGCCCTGAGGAGCCCTACAAAAGTGTAGTGTGAAAGGCACACCACAAGAAATGTGACGTTCTAGTGATGCCATTTTAGATGCTCGGAATCTTTCCTACCAAGTTAAGAATGCCCATATGTTTAAATCCTTGGACATCTGCTAGAACCACGAATAGGCATGAAGCAAATATGGTGATTTCAAGTTTTAATTTCTAAGGATTGTCAACAGGGAAGTTGGGACCCAATCTACCGTATAAATGAGATGAATATCGATGGCTAGGTGTTGTAAACCTTCTTGTTAATGTATTTGAAATGATCATTTTTGTTTATCCATAGTGAGTGCTTCTCAATTTTAGAGAACCTTAGCCTCAGGGTTATTTCTTAAAAAGGAAATGAGCATTCTCTAAAGTTACAAAAGTAGTTAGAAGTGCTAGAGATAAATCATGACCATGAAAAAAAATATCGAGTCAATGAATGACACTAAAATAAACTATCAAAATAGTTTATTAATGAAGCCATAGGTTTGTTTGATACTAAATACAAATAAAAACATTCCATATACATCAAAATCCAATTTTTTGCTAATAGAATCACAACATGGATTAAATCACTTCCACCTGTTTTCTTTTAAGCAATCTTGGGTTAAGTGATTGTGTGTCTACACCGTCCCTATAATATTTTACTACGAGTGATGATGTTGGATTTTGGTAGCTTTCTGAAATAGTTCATTTTATTGGTAGATTTAAAGCTAAAGAGACACCTTCCCAACTAGGTTTTTGGATAAAATCCGATTAAGGGTTGTTGTTTCCCTCTCAGTCCCCAATAATGCCTTTTCTTTGGCCCTATCTACTGATCTAGAGGCGTTGAAAGGAATTTGGTGTAGGATAATGGTTATCCTTTCTTTGTTTCAGGGATAACAATGTCAGTATCCACCTTATCTGAGAAAAAGAGACTTGGTTGGACATTCCATGGCCAAGTATCGAATTATTATCGCTCATTGCTCAAATAAGGATAAAGAATGCCTTTAATACCTTAAAGCATTGAAATTGCATTCCATATTGAAAACAAAAACCTTATTCACCTCACGTAATCCTAATACTTATAAAGGTATTATGTATGAGTTTCCTTCTGGGTGGAAAAGTAATAAGAGCATGAGGTGTTCTTTAGGTCGAGGACAACTATCCCTTAGGCAGGCAAGCGAGTGAAGCTACCAGACTTGTAGCAAGCAAATGACAACTTGTTGTGAGTTGTTATTCTCATTTCTTCTTATGTAATTTGGATAACACTTGTCCTTACTTGCACATAGACAAGTGACACTGGGAAAATCTTGCTCATATTATCTTCTCCTGTCTTAACTTCTTCTTGCATGGAGGTTACACAATGTTTGTTTGATTAGTAGTTCTTCGATATAAATACTCCTCCTACCCACACGTTGGTATCAAATTTCATCATCTTCAGTGCTAAAATTGTATTGGATGCATTTTTATTTAGATTTCCTTTGAATTATTACATAGAGGGAGATATCACAAGGTGTTGCAGTCGTTTAGTAACGGAGGCTGAGAAATGTCCTTGAGGCCATTGTTACAAAAAATTATATCTCGAAAGAGGAGAGTGGGGTGTTGTTGAAAATCTGGAATCCTAATGGGCAAGGCTAAGCCATGTGTGGAGACTCAAATTCCATAAGAGTCTCAGGGAAAATGTTGGCAATGATCACAATGATGACTCTCGCATAGCCTTCTTTTATGATGGCTTGCTCATATGAGGAAATTTGCATGTTTTTTCTGTCTGGTGTTTCAATTATGGTTTAAGGTATATTGGCTCACTTCACTATAATTCTTGCCAATTCTCCTTGATTTCATAGCTATTCTCTTCATTCTTAGTCACAACTAGAAACAATGGCAATTTATGGATTAATTTGAGAGGGGTGACCAATGATTGTTTCCTGAAGCCATTCTGGTGCATCATATGGGAGGTAGGAAAAGCATCTGCAATTGCATAATCACCAGATATGCCAGCCTTCCATCTCTCTTTTAAACTCTGCTTGAAAATTATTGTACTAGGTTTGGGTGAAGAGGATTGAGGGTTTTCTAATGTTAATTGTCGAAGACGTTGCTTGCCCTATTTAAATTTAAAAATTTTTCTGTTGAGGAATTTTTTAATTCATTGAATTCAGAAAGACGTAGCCCGAACAATTTAAATAATGAATTGAGGAAGGAGGCTAACTGAAGTAAATTATAAATTAACTTAATTGTCTAAACACCCAAAGAAAAAGAAACAGTGAAATGTTTTGGTCAAATTAGCAATACAATCATATGTATCTGGAGACATGAAATTTTCTCCACTCAAAATGGAATGTTTGTAATGTTTGATGATGTGCATCTATGTAATGATCTACTTCAATGAGCTAGGAGATATGATGCATCCAATAAATTTAGTGACAGTTGTTCACTTTATACACTATCTGGTCTGTCTACATTTTGTGGTAGGGTTAAGAGTAATACAAGAAATAATAAATTCATGTGTTAATTAATTTCCATAAGTATAAATGGAAAATTGTTCACTGTTCTATTTTTTCTAATTATTAAGTGTTGTAAATTATGTAGAAGGTAAAATTTTTATTTCTTTATTTGTTCCCCAAAACTTAAGTTATTGTTAAATTCTCTTAGGAGGGCACAAGGACTCTATACCATGAGCCATGAGGTAAAAATGGTTTAAAATACTTTAAATGATAGACCGTGTTCATATTCGAACTCGATAACTGAACACATTGTAGCGTATGATTATTGGATTAAAAATTTGGATGAGAAATTCTAGGGATGTGGTCATCATGTAGGATAAATAGACATGGGAGTGTTGAAAAGAGTAATGGGGAATAAAGAAAGTTGAATACTATGTTTAATTTTGTACCAATAGGTCTCTTCTTCCATACTATCACCATATTACTCTACTCATATTAAAATTAAAATTATGAGTCAATGATTGCTATGCAAGGACATAACTTAACTAGAATGTAGATGATACTTATGAAAGATTTTAAGGGAAGAAATGTTCAACTCTTATTAGGTAAAATTTTTATTTCTTTATTTGTTCCCCAAAACTTAAGTTGTTGTTAAATTCTCTTAGGAGGGCACAAGGACTCTATACCATGAGCCATGAGGTAAAAATGGTTTAAAATACTTTAAATGATAGACCTTGTTCATATTCAAACTCGATAAATGAACACATTGTAGCATATGATTATTGGATTAAAAATTTGGATGAGAAATTCTAGGGATGTGGTCATCATGTAGGATAAATAGACATGGAATTGTTGAAAAGAGTAATGGGGAATAAAGAAAGTTGAATACTATGTTTAATTTTGTACCAATAGGTCTCTTCTACCATACTATCACCATATTACTTTACTCATATTAAAATTAAAATTATGAGTCAATGATTTGTATGCAATGACATAGCTTAACTAGAATGTAGATGATACTTATGAGAGATCTTAAGGTAAGAAATGTTGAACTCTTATGAGGTAAATGGAAAATAGAAAAGATAAAATCACAAGTGCAATTTAAATAGATCATGGTCAACACCAAGAAATATTTCAAATAAAAGTATATAAATGGACATAAATAAATTTATGGTTAATTAAGTGGGTTCCATCCTAAAACAAATTCTAAAAAATTTACTCGTGGAAGACAAGTCTTGCTATGAAGTACGAGACTATGTAATTTTATATTGTGATGATTGGTGCATCTAGATGTAATGATGGAATTTGTCTTTGATATGGTTTTGGATGAGTCTTTTGATTCACCCTTAGTACGAAAATGCCCCAAATATACACTATTGTAGGGAACTAAATCTTACTAAGTTATTATTCATATATTTAACAGTAATATGTGTAATTAATTAAACATGCATATTTTGGAACATACAAGTTTCTTTGAGGAAATAGACATCTCAATAATTATAACTAAAGTAGATAAGAGGCACAAATTATATTCCAATCTAGAAGGCCTGACACCAAAATTAAATTTAGTGTAAATACATAATGGGAGTGCAAAACCAATGCTTGGTTCTTCTTGATTTACTCCTCCTTCTCCCCCCTCCTCTGCCTCTGCCTCTGCCTCCACCACATCCTCCTCCTCTACCTCTAACCTTGCCCTCCTCCTCCTCCTCTGCTTTCCCCCGCCCTCCTCCCTCCCTCATCCTTCAACCACTCCTCCTCATCTCCCCTTCCAATACCTCCACCACCACCACCACCCCCTCCACCTCCTCTCCTCCTCCTCTAACTTTGCCTGCACCACGACCCCCTCTACTTCCTCTAACCCCCTCCTCCTCCTCCGCTGCCTCCATCCTCCTCCCACTCCTCCCAAACCTCCTCCTCTACCTCCTCGTCCTCCTCACTCCCTTCCTTGTCCTACTCCACCCAACGCCCTTCCTCCTACTCCTGCTCTACCTTTACCTCCTCTCCTCCTCCTCCTCATCCCCCTCCTACTCAGCCTCTACCTCTCCCGCTGCTCCTCCTCATCCTCATCCTCCTCCCCGCCTCCTCCACATTCACCCACTCCTTCTCCTCCTCACCCCCTACTCCACCTTTGCCTCTACCTCCCCCCCTCATTCTCCTCCTCCTCCTCCTTCTCCTCCTTCCACTCCCACTCCTCCTCCTCCCCTGCTCCTACTCATCCTCTGACCCCTCCTCCTACTCGACGTCTTGCTCCTCACCCCCTCCTTTGCCTCTACCTCCAC
>APFE031522921.1:88866-121749 GCA_000404065.3 Pinus taeda | reverse complement strand
CCATAAAGTGGGGTTACGGGTACCCCTCAAACCCCCTGTTAACTATGTGGAAAGAATATAACACAACCCAACATTACATTCATATGGTCACATACTTTTGGATGTCCAACCCACCTGGGGCTGGGGGGGACATTATAAACGGTTTCATGCACAATCTCTTAGAGCTGAAGAAGTTGTCCAAAATATGGGCACACAATAAAAGAATATTGGATGATCAATCCCTGAGGTAGATCGAACTTGACATAGCAACATTTGAAAATAATCATGGGGGGGATATACAAATCAAATGAACACAAGGATAGGATCTCCTCACTTTACATAGCCAGAGGGAAAATTCTTAAGGACTGTGAAGAAGTCTAGAGACTGAGAAGTAGGGCGATTTGGATGCAGGAAGGGGATGATAATACTAATTTCTATCACAAAAATGCCAATGGGAGGAAGGCTATTAACATAATCTGGCAGCTAAAGGATGATCATGGTCATTCTGTCAACACCTTCCCACATCTGGCATCACTGGCAACCTCATATTTCAAAAACATCTACAGTGCACCTCGGGAAGTAAACTTGGCTAAAATTATTCAAGTGGCACAGCTCTTCCCACGATTAGTGGATCAAGAGGATGAAAGGCAACTGGCAAAGGAAGTCTCTCTAGGAGAGCTATAAGCCACTCTCAAGTGGTTCAAAATAGACAGAAGCCCTGGGCCATATGGATGGACAATTGAGTTCTTCCTGGATTTCTTTGAGACTCTTGGCGCAGACCTCCTAAAAGTCATAGAGGACACTAGGATAAATGGCAAGCTGGCTACTTCTCTCACCTCTACTTTTATTGTGCTCATCCCAAAATCAGATAACCCGACCTCATATTATGAATATAGGCCTATTTTACTGTGTAACTACATATACAAGATCATAGCGAAGAATATTGCAAATCGAATGACTCATACTTTCCAAGCATATTTCACCTAAACAATTTGCCTTCCTACAAGACTGTCAAATTCATGAGGCAGTGGGAACTGCACAGGAGGTATTACACACTATGCATATCAAGAAATGCAAAGGTATGATCCTTAAAGTTGACCTCTCAAAGGCTTTCGACAGAGTAAACTGTTATATATTATAATGTTGTTAACTCATCTGGGATTCCAATTCATGTTTATTAAATGGATCATGAGTTGCATTACTAACATACCCTTCAGTTTCCTAGTTAATGGAAGCACATCTCCATTCTTTTATCTAGAAAGAGGTCTTCAGCAAGGCTTCCCATTGTCACCATTACTCTTTCTCCTAGTCATGGAAGGACTCAATATACTTATCAAATAAGAACACAGAAGGGGAAGACTAGAGGGAATTAAAATCACTAGAGACTGTATTCTCACACATCTACTTTTTTTGGACGATGTCTTGATTTTTCTAAATGGAGGCACTGGGGATTTGTCAATCATGAAAGCTACTTTCTCATTATTTCAAGTGGCTACAAGGATGACTATCAATGATTCAAAATCTACTCTAACAGTGGCGGGATGCACACAACATGAGACCCATTTTGCATTGCAAAGATTTCGTTTTACCCCCTTGAGACTGGAGGAGGGTCTAAAATACCTAGGATACAAGCTAAAACACTTGGGTTACAGAATTGCTGACTGGGCTTAGCTCATTGCTAAAATGGAGAAGAGACTTAACACCTGGTACTTCAAATATATTTCCAAGGCTGGAAAACTTACGCTCATAAAAAATGTTCTAGAGGCCATTCTGGTCTACTGGATGTCACTGGCTTGGATCCCCAGAGGCATCCTAGCTAGGATACAAGCTCTTTGTTGTAGACTCCTTTGGAAGGGTATTTAGTCAGGAAAGATTTTCGCCTGGGTAAAATGGGATGCTCTAAATCTACCAAAAAAATGGGGGGGTTGGGGCATTAAGAAGCTATAGGACTTCTCCTCCGCTCTGGCTGCAAAACTCGGATGGCAGTTCATTACTTCATCTAGTCTCTGAACTAAGGTGATTGTCTCTAAATACATTGCTCCATTACAGATTATGGACTAGATCAAAAGGCCCAAAGACTCACTACAAGAATATCGATCATATGGAAGGTTATGATTAAAGCACTGGATCCCATCAGAGCTAGTCTTACTTGGAAAATTCAATCAAGTTCGGTAGTAAGGGTGGGCATTGAACCTTGGATTGGTTGTGGGAATATGCATAGGCTACCAAATCTGGAAGCTTAGTGGAAAATTCTCTGGAAGCTCAAAGCCCCACCAAGAAGTAGGTTGCTCATGTGGACCATTCTAAGAAAAAAAATACCCACAGGAGACAACCTCCTCAAGTGATCACAGCATGGCCCATTCTGGTGTTGTCTCTGCAAATGCTGCAATGAATCTGTCTCTCAATTATTTTTGGAATGTTCTACGAAAAATAATCTCTGGAATACTATTTTACCTTCGGCTACTCCTCACAATACTTGGGAGGTCACATCTATCCTTGAGGCATGGATGAACTGGTGCACCTCTTCCTCCCCTACCAGGCTACATAATATCCCTCTTCTTGTTTGTTCGGCTCTTTGGATCACCCGGAACAGACTCACCTTCTGGAATGACTCCCCTCACTGGCCCTCCATTGTTGCCCGCGTGCTGGCTGATTACTCCCTCATCCTCAAAGATGCACCACCCCCTCGACCACGTAGTATTATACCTGAGATGGTTGATTATCAAAGGTCGTGGGCTTACTTTGATGGCACTGCACAGGAGAATGGGTGTGGCGGGGGCGCCATCCTTCATATTAATGCACATCACTCATACAATATTATTATTGGATTCGACAAAGGCACTAATAACTATGCCGAATTATCCACAAAAAAATTCCTCATTCAATTTGCATTGGAGAAAAAATATAGAGATTTGTAAATATTTGGGGATACAAAAGTTGTTTGTGATTGGCTAAATAAATCTTCTAGAGGCAATGCTTATACTTTGAGTCATATTCTGGATGAGGCACTGAGGTTGATTATAGCATTTGACTCTTTTACATGCCATCATATTTATAGGGAGTGGAACACAGCTACTGACAGGCTATCCAAAGAGGCTATGAATAGGGATCCGGACAACTGGTTGATTCGAGAACAGTGTGATGGATTACCAATTTTACCACCGGCCATTTATGGATATCGTTGTATAAATTTAAATTACTGCTGATCTCACAGGAAGAACAGAATTCATATATATGTCATCTGTAAATATTCATAGTTTCTTTTTTGACATTTTATCTACACTCACAAAGTGTCAGATTAATATATAGAACTCCTATTCAGTATATTTATAGCCATTGATACCTCCCTGCATGGACATAAGGTATCAATGTTTTGATCACATATGTCTCTGAACATAAATTTGTTGAAGATAGGCAGTGCCTCTCTATTTGAATATGCTTAAATGCATTTACAAAATGTAATTTCCTTTTAATAGAAATTACGATTTTTCCTATGGACAAAAAAAAAAATATAGTATCTATCTCTCTATCTATTTCCTTTTATATATATATATATATATATCTCTCTATATACTATCCTATATATATATATATATATAGTATAATTATAAAAGAAATAGAAAATTTTTCCTTTGTTATGATAACAAGTGTAAACTAAAAATAAATTAGAGGCACTACTAGTGAGTTCTAAAATCATGATAATATAATATATACTAATCCTTATTTAAAAGGAAAAAGAGGTATTGTATAAACAAAAAGAAGTACTATATAAATAGAAAGCAAGATGATTTTTTGAACCTATCTAAGATAGACCCTACAAATTTTTTGAGGTAAATTTTGACTCATAAAACTAAATAAAAAGATATGGTTGCCTTGATAGACTTGAATTCCTACCTTAAAAATCTTTACAATTCCCTTAATGTCATGCACAACGTTCCGAATATATTTATAGAGGTGGAAGTTTTTTATATGGAAGATAAAATTTAGGATTAACTTTCTTTCGTAATGGAAAGCCAAGGCTAACAATGAACACCAAGCCGAAAACTTAAAAATTGGAGGGCCAATCCTCATCCCTCATATACACAAACTCTTCAATTTAGTAGTCAAGTGAGACTTGCATAAACTATTGACTCAAAGCCTCATTATCCCTATTTCCAAAATTGGGGATAAAAGCAATCCCTTTAATTATAGGACCATTATGATTATCCCAATTTGAGACAAGCTATATAGAACTACTTTAGAAAAGAAGATCAACATATGTCTTGAAAGCCATGAGAGAAGTGCTAAAGACCAGGTTGGATTTAGAAGCTACCATTCAAGCATGGACCACCTTTTACACTTAATATCACTACAAAGGAGTCTCACAATAATAAAACCAATATTGTTTGTTATTTCATTGACTTTAGTGAAGCTTTTGACATAGTGAACATGACTAAGGGTTGGTCACAATAAATTAATTATAATATAAGAGTGAAGAAATGTTGTCCCCTATCGCCTACACTTTTTAGCATATAAATTGACAAGTTTGAAGACTTTTTGGAAGAAGTGGGTTGTATCGACCTGAATATCATTGATATAGACAACATCCTATTTTCTTTTTTCGAACGACATTGTTCCTATGATAATGAGTCCTTATAATCCTGAAAAACAACTAATAATTCTCACCAATTTTTTATCTAATATTGGTATGACTATGAACATTAATGAAACAAAGTTATTTGACTATAAAACTAATGTTAATAATGTTTAAAAAAATCAAAATAATTATACAAAATTATTTCAAGTTTATTGCTTCATAGAAATTTATTTCAATAATTATGCAAGACCTTATTTTTCATTTTCTTCATTTTTCTAATGTATTATCAATAATTACAATTTCTTTATGATTTTTTTATTATTTTAATAAATATTACTTTATTACTTTTTACAAATATCCCTGTCATTTTTTCAAATAAAAACCCAAATACCTAGAATTATCTATTAATTATCCATTTCTGAATTATCAATTTAATTTAACACAAACTTATCACGATTTCATTTTGGGATTTATTTATCACCAGAAGTGCCACACCTTATTTCTTAATAGAAACCCAAGATAACTTGAATTATGAATTAATTATCAATTTAATTTAAATCAAAATTTTATAATTCATCGATTAGTTTATCTAACTAGAATACTATTTATTTGTTGAATATATTGTAATAATTTATCTAGCTTTAAGTATTAAGGGTTACTTTAATTGGTTAAGTCCCAATCATTAATGAACATCTACTATTGAGAGGTCACATGATTAATTCTCACTATCAAGGTCAAGTCTCGTGGTTGAGCCGATAGGAAGTAATCATTGTGTGTGTACACACATGTAGATATAGTAGTCATCGATCTATAGAGGCCATGAACCACATAGAAAGAAAAATAAAAATAAATTATCTCACTTTAATATCATTTATTGTTGAGTATATTGTATTCGAGATTGTTTTTTCAATAGGCACAATTTCATCCCTTCGTCAAATCACATGCTAAAGTGATGATCGTGAAAAATAAATTGAAATAAACAAATTATTATTTTAAAAAATTATAAAAGTTAAAATAATACTAAATTGGAACAATGTTATTAATAATTTACAATGTATATTATAAAATAAGTTTAAGTTTTTATCAAGTCAGAAGGAATGAGCTTCGTCGGCCTTTTCCATGGCCTCTATGGTGGTTAGGCTTTCCCTAGCAACCTACATCACTTCTTAGTCGGGCCCCATCTAATGAAACAAATTGGAGATCTGTGGAATGCCCAATTAGTAATTCTTGTCATGGATGTAGTAATCATCCATATTTATCCATGGATGTAGTGTTCATTGATCTATTAAGTTCATCAACCACATAGAAAGAAAAATAAAAATAAATTATCCAACTTTAATATCATTTATTGTTGAATATATTGTACTTGAGATTTTTTTTCAATAAACACGGAATTTCATCCCTTCTTTAAAGCACATGATAAGGTGATGATCATGAAAAATAACTTGAAATAAAATAAATATATTATTTTAAATATTTATAAAAGTTAAAATAATAATAAATTGGAACAATAATAATAAATTACAATTTATATTATAAAATAAGTTTAACTTTCTATCAAGTTAGAAGGTATGAACTTCATCAACCTTTGACATGGGCTCTATGGTGGATGGGGTTTCCCTAGCAGCCTACATCACTACTCAGTTGAGCCCCATCCTATGAAACTGAGTGGAGATCTATGGAATGTCTGATTCGTAATCCTTGTTTCGAGTTGCAAAACTAACTGCACTGTTGTGTTTGTGCCTAAATCCTGTGTCAAAATGCCATCATTGTTTTGTTCACCCTATAAGAGAGGCACTTTATGGTTTTTTTATTTGTAGATGCAGTAAAGGTCGGATGGGAGTTTGAATATGTCGTGTTGTATCTTTCAAATGTAGTTGGTGCACATATTTGAGTTTCTTTCTTTCTTGCTATTTGGCTTGGTCTGTAGGCTTGCCTACAAGCAACCATCAGGAGGATTTTTGGGTTGTTTTGTTTGACCATGTACTTTATGCAAGCACAATTAGTGCCCCAAATAAATTTTTGAAAAGATCATAATCAAACCCTTCTTTGGATCTAGGTCTTCTCTCCTTAGTGAAAGAGAATGCGGTATTCCTAAAGGAAAATTGTTTACTAGGAAAGTTCACTAGTTTCTGGCCAAGTTATGACACTGTTAAAGACGAGGATTTTGACAATTGGACGAATCATGAACCCATGAAAAAATTCCATTATGGAAATGGGTATTATGTATTTATCTTTGAAAACAAGGAAGATAAAGACTAGATATACAAATTACATCCCTCTTTCATGGGCACCAAAGGTTTATTTCTGACTCATTAGTCTCTGTGATTTAATCCTATGATAGATATCTCATCTGCACTTGTGTAGATCATATTTCCTTTTTCCCCTCTCCTTTGTTGAGGTGAAGGCATCTTTAAAGCTATAGGAGATAAACTGGGCATATATATTACCAGTGACATGGAACATGGGAACAATTACTTGTTCCCCCGAATTTTTGTAGAAAGGATTTTTCAAAAGGACTCCCTAAGGTGATTCAACTTAATATGGATGGTTGGTCTCATTTTGATGCAGGAGCATTCAGCCCAAGGGAAATCATTGTAAATAGTAGACATAGGGGGTTCATGCATTTTTGGAATTAGTTTCCTAAGTTCCAAGTCAGTTTAATATTTAGGCTTTTAAGTGTGATTTAATTAGATATTCTCAAAATAAATAAATGAGAACATAGGAACTAGGGAGAGATTTTAGGCATAAAAAGAATGGATGTGGATCATTAAGTGATAAGGAGGCTTTTCTATTTTAAAATAGAAAAAAAGATGGAATTAAAGCCTCAAGATGCTTTTGTCAGATGTATGCATTGCATGTAGAGCTTTAAAGCTTTTTATGTTTAAATCGTTATGTAAAGCATGTTTTGTATTGGATAAGGACCGAGAAGGCGTATCCTTAATGATAAATAAAGAGGCAGCAAAGCTCTCAGGAGAGAGAGGAGCAATGCCAGAAGTATTATTATGAAAATTCCTCTTGGCGTTCTGAAGAAAAATCGATATCTTGTTAAATTGTATGGATGTACTCAATGATTGGCTTTACTGTGTATTGAGGCGTTGAATGATTATTGTCTAAGGCTGTGTCTAAATTAATATGGATTGGATTGGAGTTGCTCCATTATACTCTTTTGGCGAGCTCATGTGGTAACAATGAAACCATCACCGTGGTTTGACTTTAATACTATTACAACTACGCTAGAAGGCTGTAGACCCTGCAAGCTATTTCCTTTCCTCGTCTCGACTCGAGTTATCAGTCTTTCAAGCTTTTAGGTAGTTTTTGTGTGCTCGAAGGCTTGCCACGAACCGGCTTCTTGTCCGCCATCTATCTCTCAACTAGGAAGGACTCTGGAGTTAGTTTACCACTGTTGCCACTCTAGGACAAACTCAGCCGCATTTCATTCACGGCACTATGAATCCGAGTGCCGCAACACCATTTTAATTACAGGCTGAGAATAATAATGGCGACGGTGTAAATGAACCGCGGCTCCCCTGATGGTAGCAGTCCATGTGGTTTCCAATAGAACCGCAGTTTTGGTGGCATATATGAAGCTACAGCATGGAGTTAAATTGAAGGTGTATTTGCTGGAAGAGGAAGATCGACTACAGCAATTGAATTCTAGTTACAGTGCCATGTTCTGGATTAAGAATGAGATAGTCGACATATAGACAGTTAAATCGAATTCAGAGGTAACGCTGTGGAAATTGGGTAGAAGGGAGAGCGCTATTAAAATTATGAAAGGTATGTTGTGGCTTTTAATATAAATCTGAGTTTTGAAATAGACATAGCAGAAATTGAAACCTGGAAGTGTTGATCAGTCTTGAAGAATGCAAAGAATGACATAGGTAAGATAGTTCAGGGATTGATTGTGTTATTTTAACAAATTCTAGGTTTATGAAATTGGTATCAACGGAGATGAACGTGTAAAAGCGTTGGCTGACTAACCAATTGTTCAAGATTGAAGGGCGCGGTAAAGTTATGGACCAAATCCTGAATGAAGTGATTAAATTGTATTTTGATATGATGTGTGAATTTGAATGAGGTTGTTGATTTGAGGCGCATGCTTTTATATGCATGAGTGAGAAAAAAAAAATCTTGGTTATTTGCAGGCCTGGCTTGCATCACATTTCCAGGATATGGAATATGAACAAATTCCTTTCAAATGTAATATGTTTCGTGAATATGGACACTTTGTGAAAAGTTTTCCAAAAGCTCAAGTTTCTTGAAGCTCTCCCAATCCATCGTCTCTTATAGAGAAAAGAGTACATGCGTAAGGATTCATTCCTATTAAAAGGAAACATAAGAAGCAAGGAAGTAAAATAAAATAGGAAATTAAGATTATCTAATCATTAACCCCCTCAAAAAATAGCTTTCAAGTCTTGAATGCTTATGTGGAAGAAGGTGGTGAAAATTCAGAGAAAGAAGGTGAGAATTTGGAGACCCAAGTGCTAAATAATTATATCCCAAAGACCCTCCTGATTTGATTTAATGAAGAAGATTTAGGTCAATACCCTCCAAGGAAAACTATTGTGGTGGGAAGCTTTCCTCAAAGGTCTCTCCTGCATTAAAATATGAAGAAGTTGGTAAGGTGGACGAGAAGAAGTCCTCCTCTTCTCCCCCTTCCTTCTCAAATGATCTTAAAAACAAACACTCCTCCCCACTGGTAATAAGAAGAAAGAGAGATCATAGTAAAAAGAACTTCGATCTAGATTCCTACGAGATAAGCGATTCGTCATCCCCTAGAAATTTATAGAAATGTTTTTTTTATGTATTTTCTTGTGCAAGCAATTTTCTAAAATCTAATTTTTCTCTCATGAAGGAATATGATTAAAAATCAAAAGTCTTAGTTCTAAAACTTTTCCCTTCGTGCTCTTTTGGGAGGAGGTTGATATCCTAGTTCTTTTGTAAAAGTGCAGTTAGTCGAAGCTAGTCAATGGGGCTTATAAGAAGGAGAACATATTGTAACTTATTTATGGAGTAATTGTTGTGTTTGGGCACACATTTTAATGTAAACTCTACTCATTTTTGTTAACAAAAAAGAGTATAACCTTCAATATATATTTTTAAAGAATGTGGATTAATTATATCAATTTTATGCCAATTTTAAAATACTTTAATTTTCTAATAATATTAAACTAGCAACTGCACCAAAAGGTGTAAAGGAATGTCAATAGGAGGAGTGGGGATGTGGAAGCAAATAATCAAGAAAAATACATGGATAATGAAATACAATCAAAAATTGAGTTTATATATATCTTCTAAAGAATATAGCAGGAGGTTAAATTTAAGAAGAAAGTTACATTAACATAAATATCCAATGGTAACAATGTACTAATAATTGATTTGTGCTCCTACTTATATAGAAGACCATGATTCTATGGAATATAATCAGGTGGTTTGTTTCCTTTACTAACCCATCGAGCTTCTATTGAAAAATGAAGATATTTTATTCAACAACATTATATACTTCAAAATATTTCAAAAGCATGCAATTTTGCATAAAATGCTTAACTATTTCAGAGTTATGTCAAACCACTCAACATCGCTTGTAATGCCAATGCACGGTTAGCATATTCATGAATGTTAAACTACTATTCTAAGCCAACATCCCTTTTGTAGACTTAAAATGACAGTGGAATGCTTAAGCCTTAGATATATTGGCACCTTCTAATCAATCATTTAGTTTAAATAAAATTTAAGAAAACTAGCACAAAAGTAAGTCTCATCATATTAATGTCTTTCCAAAATGAAATGCCCAAAATATCATATATTTCCTTAGTGAAAATAATCCTCAAGCTTCTTTCATAAATTTTGAAATCCCCAGGCATCAAATCCCTAAAATTAAATGCTTAGAATAGGGTATATAAGGATGCATAATCCTCAATATTATTTCAAGAGTTACAAAAATATAAAACATCAAAACCCTAAGGGTGACAATAGGGAATCAACTACATTTACAAGTATAAATCATCATGTTTTTCATAGATAGAGACTAACTTGCATTCATTATTTCCCATTTATATATACAAATTTTATCATCATAGATTAAACACGAGTCATCACAAGATATCATGTTGTTGTAGTTATTTAAATTAGCATACGATGAGATGAACACCTCATAGTGCTATGAAATTTTTGCATAAACATAAAAAACAACAAAGGAAAAAGAACATAATTAGAATACAATGAATATGAAATTTGATTTTAGAAACACATCTACCAATTAGGAATCACCTCATTTCTTTACCGCTCCATTTCACTGAACCCGACTGGAATTGAAGGTACATAGTTACAACTTACACCCCTTCTTTTCCCAAGTGAAACATTGGTTGTTTAATAGAGTCTAGGGGTTGTTCAACTATGGGAAAAATGTCTCATACCCTATTCCAAAGTTTCTAAGTATTTTCATTTGCAACAAAAATATTTGCATGATGAACATCCAAGTGAATTCTTTGCAGTGCAAGCATACAATGGCCTTCCTTTGGACACCTATAGATGAACATACAAATGTATTTGATATGATTAATAAGCTGGCAGAAATATTCAACCTTCCATAAAATAACCAATGCGAGTTTTGAAGAAATTCCATGTCAAAACCTCTGTCATAGACCAAGTGGAAAGTCCAACGTTCAATGCATGCCCTTGGTTTTAAAATAATAAGCATTAAATTCTCTTGTAAACTATTTCATCATTGAAAAATCTATCCCTCTTTAGTGTATATTAGTTCCTAGAACTCCACCCAATGCAACAAACACAATAAAAATTGAATGAAGTCTATGCCTATTCAATGCGGAAAGAGGCAGCTTGGGCGTACCAATGCAAGACATGAGTTGAATATTGAATGTGAGGAGTGTCGGATTTAGACAAAGAAGAGGACAAAGAATGGGAGGAGATTGTGTGGGATTTGGAATTGATCAGCCACATGTAAGGGTTCAATTGTTCCATGTGTCAGTTTTTAATTCCAGGGAAGCAAACAAAAATGAGGATTTACAATTGTTTGAGTGAACAGTACTTGCCCACCACAACTCTACAGATAAATGTATATCAATGTAAATATATCATAATTGTTTTTTCCCTACATACCTTTTATATTTACTTTAGATTTCCCATCTTTTCTAGGAGAAGAGGTGGTATTCCTTGGGTACCACCTATTCCAATAATATGTCATCATGGTTTTAGCTTATCGGAAAAATTACATGTCAAACAAAGAAAAAATGAGGGCATTATATATGAGGGCATTCATATGGCCTCACTTCCAATGCAAGGCCTTAAATTTGTTGAACGGGAAGTAGTTGAAATTACACTATTCATTGTTCAGATTGTGATTTTATATGGGGTGAATTTATAAAATTTATTTTATTTTCAAAGAATCTACTATATCTTATTCAACTCTCAAGTCGTATGCAATAGTTGGGTTTAATCTCGATGTAAATTTGAATTTTAGTAGTTGAAAACTATTCTTTATTTTTATTTTTATTTTTATTTTTTATTTTTATATATAATAAATCCACTTAATGATTTATTTATGTAAATCTATATATTTTAAGCTAAAGTTATCCTAGAAAGTTATAATTATTTGAAAAAAGTTTGAATCATTTATAGTATGTTCAAATGTGACTTTTAATATTTTAATGAGTTTAGAACTCCATTAGATTTGGAATTAAAATTTTAGATATGGATTTTCACTAAGGCAAGCTATCCCTTATCCGATATTCAAAGTGAATAAATTTATTACTTCATTTAATATTTAGCTTGTGTAATTAAAAAATAATTGATCATACTCTTTATTAAATTTCAACTCGTCATAATAAAATTAATAATAAGAATAATTAATTCATTTCAATTAATATATATATTGTTTATGTTTTTCTTAAAACTTAACATGGAAATAAAATTTATAATATAGGGTTTAGAATTTTCTGCATATGTCACACCCCTCATTCCCAATGTGAGGTTATTCTAGTGAAAATAACCTAACATGGAATTGAAATCAGGCTAATTAGAGATACTCTAGACTCTAATCCTTGTATTATAGTTGGAAAAAATATCAAGCAAAAGTGGCAAATCCCATGATGATTTTCTCCTTTCTTCTTTGCTTTTGTTATCGAGATTCTATACTTCCCATTCCCACAGCTCAACAACTCACATGGCATAAGGGAAAATGACCATGTTCCTCTATTTCGGCACCTTCATTAACTCTAAATGGGGAAGGGAACAAACATATCCCTTGTTTAATCCTAGTTGTTCCTTATATGCTAAGAAATGAGGCATTGATTTCCAAAGAGGGAAAATTATTCCACTTCATTCATTGCTAAGCACCACAATGGCTTTTTCCTCTAACCCTCTATTTACACACCAATTATTTCATCTATAACAACCTCAACAAAGATG
Organism: Pinus taeda; assembly: GCA_000404065.3. Classification (NCBI taxonomy): domain Eukaryota; kingdom Viridiplantae; phylum Streptophyta; class Pinopsida; order Pinales; family Pinaceae; genus Pinus; species Pinus taeda. Next base: position 108,764 of record APFE031522921.1, on the reverse strand, counting down.
AAACTAGGGACATACTATAGGAGTAGGTGGAGGCTACTAGAGGACCTATAATAGGGTTGGTTCTCCAGATTTCCCATGGCACTGTCATGAATCTATCTATGACCAAACCTTATGCTACAATGAGTACCTCAACCAACTGTAGGAGTTGCTCACTAAGTAAGTTCACTTCAAACTTCTAAATGAAAGAAAGTCCTCATTAGAGATTCAAACCCACAGCCTTAGTTTTTTGACATTTTAGTACATTAAGCATGGCCTAACCAACTATGGAACCATAGAAGATGTGTGGTTGGATAGTGGAAAGGACTCAAATTTGACGAAGTTCTATTAATGAATGATGCAATGTGATGTGTGAGCAACTTAAGGCTTTGATTTCTTAGATTTCTTATCCTAATGAAAGTGCACTGGCAGAATTAAGCACAACCACAACAACAACTGTAACAACTTTAACTTTCATATGCATTTCTTTAATTTATGGCACAACTAACAATGAAACTAGCTGAGCCAAAAATAAATTCACTCATTAACACACATTGTAAAATAGATTTTCCAGAAAATTCAACTCAGTTTTTTCTTTAACTTAGCAAAATTTTACAAGATATGAAGAATATGATGCTTTATAACAACACCAAAAAAAAAAAAAAAGCAATTATCAATCGAGCAACTAACTACAACCAAAATGTTTACAATCTTATAGTCATGTATGAATTTTATATGAAGGGAATATAAGTCAAATAATTTATTGCCAGTTTATATTCCCTAAATTACATAATTGTACAAAAAATTGGGGAAGAGAAAAGGACAGAGATAAGGAAGTCCGAGTTCTGATTATAAATTTTTACTGAGTGGTCAATTGGTGAATATTATATGAAGGGAATAGGAGTCAAATAATTTCCAATCTATTTATATTCTCTAAAATACATAATTGTACCAAAAATATGGGAAGAGAAAAAGGAAAAGATAAGGAATTCGATTGTTATTGTTTGACTTATGATTTTAAATTTTTAATGAGCGATTAGTTTGTGTCAGTTCATCTCTATTCAGTTTTTACTGTAAGAAGGTATCAGCGATGATATGATCTCGTATAATATTTTTCATTGAATGTTTTTACATGTTGGAAGCGGGATTCTGCAGATGATCCTTTATAGATAAATATTCGGTCTTCCAAGTGATCCATGAAATCGTCATCCCTACCTCATTCTTTAGGGCATCTGTTACACAAAAATATCGTCACCTTGATTATTTGCAGTCGGTATGGGTCTATCACCACCTATGCCAGCGTCCTAAGCAAGTCTCAGACCTCAGCTCTTCAAAACAAGCTTTGGAAATGAGAGAAAGACGTCAAAAAAGCAATGTAACTCTGGTTCCGCACTTTCTCTCACTTTTGCCTGCGGGCCCGCACCTTTTTTTCAGGATACCTACGTACTTATACGCTCTGTATGTAAAGGGGAGGGTGTGTACCCCTGTGAAAGTCAAAATGCGCAATTTTTATCTTAAAAAACTCACTTTGGGTTAATTCTAGAGGTTTCTAGAAGGAATTTTGACGTGGATTGTTCGCTCCAAAGTGGTTCATGCATCCCAAAAGAGAAGGAGCGAATCCCTTGTTAGGAGGAGCTATCCCTTTAAAGGAGGATTCTATCCCTTTGAAGGAGGACCTAGTAACTACCCTCCATTGCACTATAAATTGAGGCATTGGGTTAGTGGCTAGGGAGGTTAGAAGCTGAACTTTTGAGGGTAAATGCTAGTGAAATCAAAGACTTCCTATTTGGCTTAAGAAGGAGACATCACATACCTTTTTGGCTTCACTTGGGGAGTGAGGAAGCTTGTCAAAGTAGAGGAGACTTCTTGTTGGACCCTGGGAGGATCTTGTACAACGTCAAGGCAAAGGTTGTAAGGTTCTTCTCCTTTTGAATTAATACAATCAAGCTCATTTTCCTCAACAAGTATCTCATGTTATTTGTTTCATGGACTCCTTGACTTTCATGTTAAATATGTTTTATAATACTGGTTATTTAGGTGCTATTTAATCGTTTGCCTTGTTTGTGTTTGCAAGTTTGCGACAAAGGAACTTACTTGGATCAAACGAGCGAAGGCATCCCCAAACTTGCGTTGGACATGAGGTAGGCCTTAAACACATTTATTTGCCATTATTTATAAAGCACATTTAGAGAAAGATAGTGTCTGGTTGGTTTGCTTGTCATTAGGTCTTCATTAGATTCTAGGAAGGTCTATCTTGTCCGCAAGATCAACTCATTCCGCGTGACAATCCTAAAGATGAACCACCATTACTGGTTCGAAATGTCGATAAAAAAGAAACCTGATGTGATGGATCCGGAAGATAATCTACATAACAAAATAAATGTTAATCATGATTTCATAGACTCTAACATTGGATTGAAGACCCACCATGTTCTAAATATCGATATGGGGAAGTTTGATGGCAAGGATCTCGTAACATGGATACTACATATGGAGCAATATTTCAATCTCCATAATGTGAAAAACACACAAAAGGTCCGCATTGCAACTCTATATTTTGAACCAAATCAGTGTGTATGGTATCGATGAATTTGCTCTTGTAAACAATTTGTCACTTGGGCAATTTTTATGGAAGAAATGATAACACATTATGAGGATACAAAAAGAAACACCTTTTTTAGCCAATTGATAAATCTCAAACAAAAGGGTTCAATGGCAGAGCAGATTGAGGACTTCTAAAAATTGAATATAAGGGTAAATGATATTCTAGAGAAGTAGAGGATTGATGTCTTCATAGGGAATTTAAAGGATAACATTCAACATGAGGTTTGCCTCTGGGAACGTGATTCATTGGAGAAGCCATTCAAGCTGGAAAGAAAAATTGAAAGAATAATTATGGCAACAAGAAATCCTACCACACACAATTATAAAGATGGAAGTGTTGTTGCTCCTAGCCTTCCACAACCTACAAGGTTGACACCACAACAATTGGAAGAAAAAGGAGAAAACGACCTTTGTTAAAGTTGTGATAGCAAATGCACTAAAGGTCATAAGTGTGATGAGAAGAAATTATTTTACATTGATTGTGAAGAGGAGGAAGAAAAGGATTAAGAAATGTCAAAAGAAGAGGATATACACCAGGAACCAACCCCAGAGAAAGAAGAAATGAATCCGGCCATATCTTGTAATGCATTGGCATGAATTACCACTCCTAAAACTCTCAAGATAGAAGGAGATATCAAGGAGAAAAATGATAACCTCACTTTCACGCATAATCAAATGAAACAACAAGTAGATCAACATCGCAACGAAAGAAGTTTTGATATAGGCGATTGGGTAATTTTACAAATACAAGCAGACAAACAAATGTCCCTCAAGCAAGCTAAGAAGGATAATAAATTATCACAAAATTACTATGCTCCTTATAAGTTGTTGCAAAAGATTGGTACTATGGCATACAAATTGGAGCTTCCTACATCTTCCCGAGTGCCCCCAGTTTTCCATGTTTCATGCTTAAAGAAGGTTATAGGTGACAAGCTCCCAATTCAACAATATTGTCGAAACTTGACGAGGAAGAAAAATCATATTGGAACTTGAAGAAGTCACGGAAACAAGAACCTGACAGCTATGAAATCGATGAATTTTAGAGTATCTCATCAAGTGGAAGAACTTACCTGCTGAAGATTCCACATGGGAGGATGAGAATTTTATACAGAAGCATCCATAACTACTCAAGTATTGAGGACAACACTTTTTGAAGGAGAGGGCATGTTAGGTCCCTATACTACTAGTGTAACCCCTTATTTTTATCAGTGCAACGCCCTTATTATATTGTTGTGCCCATGTAGTCCCCATATTGTTATTATTGTGCCCCATAGAATCTCACTATTGTTATTTTTGTTCTCTTACATTATTATTTTTATGTCCGCTCTGATTATATTATGACCCCTTAGACTCCTATATATAGAAAGTAGTTCTTGCCAATTGTATCATCCAAGAATTTTTCATTTTTGTAATGTACAGGAGGTTGCCCCCTCGAAGAGTCTGATTTTGAAGTCGTTGGTCTATCTTTTCTTCTATGTTGTGGGCTGATTACTTAACAGTTAAGTTGTTAGGGCAATATTCAAAACATATATGAAGGAGACTCAAAGGTCAAAGAAGAAAAACTTCAAATTTGCAAAGAACAATTTGAACAACTTAAGATGAGAGAAGATGAGAACATTGTAGCTTACTTCCATTGAGTGGATGAAGTAACAAATGCATTGGAAGGAATAGGAGAACTAATAGATAAAAAGGTTATTATGTGAAAGGTTCTAAGGTCTCTTCCAACAAGATTTAATCATAAAGTCTCTTTCTTCAAAAAATAGATCAGATTTGGAAAAGCTTAGCATGGATGAGCTACACATGATTCTTACAGCGTATGAAATGAGGAATGAACAAGAAGATCTATCTACAAGTGAAGCAACATTAAAAGCCTCGAAGAAGACAAATAAGAAAAAGCAAGAACCAAAACAAAAGTCCAATCAATGTAACAACAAGGACTGAGATGGAGAAGTAGCTAATCTCAAAAGAAACTCAAGAGATAAATTGGCAAGTACAATGGTAAGCTCCCTCTAAAATTCTTTAGTTGTGGAAGAATTGGTCATTTTGCTTCAAACTTCCCCTGTGAAAAACTATATGACAGTGATGAAGAAGATGAATATTCCGAGAAAAATAAAAATCAAAAGGTGAACAGGAAACAAGGTAAACATAAAATGCTTAAGAAAAGCTTCTACTCTAAGGAAGACAGTTCTACATCTGACAGTGATAGTGACAACCATTGTGATTCAAAACAAGTATTTTTTATGGCTTTTAAAATTGAGTATGTCCCTGAGGATGAAGAAAATGTGGAAGGATAAGCTGACCTGATAGGGAAATTGATAAGTGCTCTTGATGATTTGAAGACATAAAAAGAAAAGTGTCAAGAAAATGAAAAAGGAACTAAATAAATTAAAAGAACAATTTGAGGACTCTAAAAATATCATCATCAATCTAAAAACAAAATTAGAAGAAGCAAAGAAGATTGAAGAATCACTAAACAAAGAATTGGAAGAAAGCTCCAAGATAAGAGAAAGATTGGACACAGAAATAGTCTCCCTCCAAAAGGAATCCCAGAAGAAAAGTGTGCAAAAAAATTTCATGAACAACTCAAAAATACAGGAAGAGATCATAGGTAATCAAAGGTTATGTGATGAAAAAATGGGTTAGGATATAATACAATTTTTTTAAGGGATCAAGATCCATGACATGGAAGGAAGTTGAACAAAAGGGTTATGCTGAAGATATCAAAGAATTCATCAAGAAGCAACAATCATCTTCAACTCGATATCAACCAACTAAAAGAATGCCCAAGCAACAACTAGTTGACATTTCACGGGAAGGGTCATGGAGAAGTGCACCACCAAGAATATCCTCTTCCTCCAGGTATCAAACTATTTTCCTTGATGTTTTTTATTCATGCAACGATTTTGGGCACAAAGTTGTAAATTGCAATGTTATAAACATGATAAATTATGATAACTATGTCAAGATACCTCATGAATATCATAATCAAAATTATAATAGTTTTGCATTACTAAACAATGAAGTTGAAAGCCATAAGTGTAATAATTGGGACATACAACAAAAGGCTATTGAATGAGCACTCCTTTGAAAGATACGAATCCAGAATTTATTGTTCCTCTGAAAGTATGGAAAAGGAAAGATGAGATATGCAACCTTGTGTTCACTACAAAATACAAGAAATGTGAATGGTTAGTTGACATAGATTGTTCAAAACATATGATAGGAGACAAGGATAGTTTTATAGAGTTGCGAAAGGCAAAAGATGGAACAATATCATTTGGAAATGATGGATCATCCAAAGTTTTGGGAAGAGTCACAATTAAGCTTTGAGATAAAGGTGCCAAGGCAAAAAATGCCTTGCTCATAGAGAACATAAATCGCAGTTTGTTGGGCATAAGTCAAATGTGTGACCAGGGGCATACAGTTCTTTTTTACTCTAAAAAGTGTGAAATAAGGAATAAAATGATAGGTAAAGTTCTGTCTACATCATCTCTAGGGCATAGTAACTTGTACTATCTAGATGAAATTGGAAAGGAAACATGTTGCATAGGAAAGGAACATGAAAGTTGGCTATGGAAAAGAAGAACGGGTCATATTCACTTTGAAAACCTTGTCAAAGTCAGAAAGAAGGAAGGAGTCAAAGAAATTCTTGAAATCACAAAACTTACAAATGTCATATGCAAACATTGTCGGCATGGAAAGTAGACCAAGGTTGGATTTAAGATGAAGGAAAATTCTACCTCAAAGCCACTAAATCTCGTGCACACCAACTTATGTGGACCTATGAGAAATAAGGGGATAAAAGGTGAGTTATACTTCATATTATTCATTGATAATTACACTAAAATTATAGCTATCAGTTGCATTAAGAAGAAACTGGAGGCTTCCGATCACTTCAAAATATACAAAGAAATGGTTGAAAATGACACTGATTTGAAGACAAAGTGTCTAAGATAGGACAATGGAGGTGAGTTTACATATAAATATTTTTTAGCACTATTATAAAGAACATGTCATAAAAAAGGTAGTTCTTAGTAGCCCATACACCTCAGAAAAATGGAGTCGCAGAAAGAGAGAACAAGACTATAGTTGAAATGGCCATGAGCATGTTTAGTGATTAAAAATTAAGCAATACCTTTTGGGTCCAAGTTGTTAAAGACGTGGTTCATATTATAAATAGAGGAATTCTTAGGAGTAACAATGACAAAAATCCTTATGAATTATGGAAGGGAATACCATCCAATGTTAAGAAATTCATGGTCTTCACGAGTAAATGCTACATAAAGAGGGATAACCCAAAGATTGGCAAGTTATATTCCCGAGTGGATGAAGGCATATTTGTTGGGTACTCCACCAAAATCAAGGCATAAAAATGTTACAATCTGAGAATCAACAAAATAGTGGAAAGAAACATTGTGACATTTGATGAAGGTTGTACGACACAAATTAGGCAGTATTTAGCAAAACGAGAGATAGAAGAGCAAAGGAAGGAAGAGAAGGTGAAGGAAGAGACATTAGATGAAAAGCCAGAGGAACCAACATATAAGAAATCAGATATTGATCATAAACATCCCAAGAACCCTATAAAGCACCTAAGAAATGGTACCAGAAAAATCATCTGAAATAACAAATATTGGAGACATAGATGCAGGAATTGGAACTAGAAGAACGCAACAAGCACATGTGGGCGAAGAAAAACATTATGCCTTGCTATCCACCTTTTCACTTAGCAATTTTGATGAGGCTTTCCACGATGAACACTAGGTTAATGCCTGTAACGAATAAAATATATAAATAATATAAATATAATGTAAAAGATAATAATCATAAATAATAGTTAGTTAAGCTAATAATTAAGGTTGAAGAGGCATGTCTAATAAGACATGACTCTTCATGAAGAGACACTTGCTTGGTATATAAGCAAGCCTCTCGTTCTCATTTGTAATTCATACTCATTTTTACTATTCACATATTTAATATATTATTTATATCCTTAATGGATATTTTGATATTCCAAATATTTTGGAGTAATTAATTTATAGAAGGAACTTTGTTCGCTTCATTGGTATCAGAGCCACATTGGCTGATCACCAGGCCTTTGGCTATCAACCTATCAGCAACCTCGTTGCTGTTATAATTGAAGCGTTTCGCTATATTGGGAGATTCTCCATTTTTTAGGTCTTTGGCCATTAGTTAAAAAATAAATTAATAAAGAATAAAGATATAATAAAGAATAAAGAAGAAGGGTATATAAAAGAAAAGAAAAGAGGAAAGGAAATAATATATTTTGAACAAACAAAAAAAAGGGTGAAAAAGTAAATAAATAAATAAATAAATATATATATATATATATATAATATATATATATATATATATATATATATAAAGGCTTTTATACATTATTGAGTAAAAGTTGCATAATGAAAGATAAGGGGAACTCTTTTTTCAGTATATTTAACAAATTTATGTGGAAGCCCGTGTTTTAAGAAACCAATGGTAATTGCGCCGTTGGTTTTAGAAACCAGTGGTAAGTTTACATTTTTACGTGGAGAACATTAACTGGGGTTTTAAAAACAACCCATGGTAATTGCCCGTGGTTTTAGAAACCATTAGTAATTGCCCGTGGTTTTAGAAACTAGTGGTAAGTTTTACATTTTACGTGGAGAACATTAACCGAGGTTTTAGAAACAATCCATGGTAATTGCCCATGGTATTTCAAAAGTAAAAGATATTTTAATCGTTCAAATCTAAAGATTGTGACCGTACCAAGAGTCACGTCTTATCCTAATTTTCCGAGAAAAAAATATTATTATAATTATAAAAAAGGATACTATATAAGCCTTATATAGTTACATATAAAAAGAAAAGTGGGTCTCAAAAAAGTATATATAAATTTTAATATAATTATAATTTTATAATATATATAAATTATAATTATATATATTATTATTATATAAATTTTTTTATTAAAAGAGCGAACAAAAAAAAGAAGAAGAGGAGGAGAATATTTGAAAAATATATATAGAAGAAATAAGTGATATTTTATAATAAAAATAGCTCTAGTTGACATATTGTTTACGTAAAAACATAAAGGAAAAAATGGAGACTAGTAATGAAAGGTTTCCTGAAACCCGTAGTACATGTGTTCGCACACTATTTAACATCAAAGGATCACTCGCAGGAAGAGACATCATAATCTCTATCAGTCCTACTGAAGGAAGTAATTATGTTAGTCCTAAATGTGCTAATCAATTGGTGATTCCTGAATCAAATATAGTTGAAACAAATTTTTTTGGCAAACAATAGATGATTTACACCTAAATATTGGAGATTATACTTACCTCACAATTCACCGTGCAAACCCTATCTTTTAACGATAGTGACATTGTTTTGGGATCACCATGGATGAAAACTCTAGGTTCCTTTATTCTAAATACTAAGAAAAAGTTTTTAACATTTTCTTACCAGAAGAAGAAAATAACGTTCCAAGATGTTACACTGAAACCTAATTCAGTAACACCAGAAGATATATCGGATATTTCAAAAATAATTTCTCATGAAGGTAAAAAAGTATTACAAAATATGCAAAAAGAAATTGACAAAATCAATGTTGACAAAAATGAAGAAGTTTCTCGATTTAAAAACCATAGCGAAAAATTGCTGACACAAATTAAGAAACTTAAGAAGGATAAGAAGTCATTAGAAAGCCAGGTCCAACAACTTATCAAGAAGGAAGCATCAAATGTAGGAATTCAAGTTGATGGCAAAGTAACAAATATCGATTCAGTGAATGTCACAACTCAGGAAGAAGACGAGCAAGTTGAAGAAAACACGCACTTGGATGTTGCAGTTCAAACAATGAACATCCCCAGTGAATATTTCATAACCAACTCAACAACATCTTCACCAGGAGAAAATATAAAAATTGGCACATGCCCAGTAAGGAAAAATCAAGCAAAAAAGGTTCCATATCGGCATCCAAATCATGAGAACAGACGACTCAACCATGCTACATATTTGAACCAGTCAGAACCAAAACAACAAACTAATGTTCCAAAAAAGAGTAATGTAACCTCCTACGAAGACAAGTCGTTACAAAGTTTTAGTGATCAGAATGCGATACAAAAGATTAATCTAGGATGGTCTGATCCATTCTCGGTGCGACAATTTTGTTTGTCACTAAGAAGATCATATCAGCTTGTATCGACGAAGATGATTGTTCCAAGAGAGAAAGGCTTTCAAAGCCGAAAAAGAGATCAAGCCTTTTTTCATCGACAAGCTTTGAGGACAAAGCTTTTTGAGGAAGAAGGCAATGTAACGAATAAAATATATAAATAATATAAATATAATGTAAAAGATATTAATCATAAATAATAGTTAGTTAAGATAGTAATTAAGGTTGAAGAGGCATGTCTAATAAGACATGACTCTTCATGAAGAGACACTTGCTTGGTATATAAGCAAGCCTCTCGTTCTCATTTGTAATTCATTCGCATACTCATTTTTACTATTCACATATTTAATATATTATTGATATCCTTAATGGATAATTTCATATTCCAAATATTTTGGAGTAATTAATCTTTAGAAGGAACTTTGTTCGCTTCATTTTTTAAAACTGAAATAAAATTGAGCACAAACTCTTAGAATCAGGTTAAAGATAGAGGCTTCCAGTAGACAGGCTCCATCCTTATATCCAATGCATGGCTAAAACGCTACGGAGAGTAGATGAAAGCCTATAATAATGGCGACAAACCAAAGCAACCAAATAGTCGAAATTAAAATAAGCAAAAAATGAAGTTGCTGCCTTGAGTCCTTTGCCAAATATGCACAGACAAATGTTCAATATCTTCCACATGAACTAAAGCCTAGATTCAAGCAATTCCAAACAATCGTTCCAAAATGTTAACCCTTTCCCCTCTAGGTTAGGCCACCAGGTGGGTTGAAGTCATATCAAAAGGAAAATTTAAAATAAAATTATAATTTAGTTATTTTTATGATTTTTTATGCTTTTTTAATCTTAACAATGTGAAATATATTATGAATTAAGTATTTTAGTTATGGATTGATGTGGAATTTACTAACTATTTAATATATATGGCCAAGATAGTATTCAATTTATATGTACCCCAAAGGATTAAGATATGCTCCCTATCCACCTAAGATGTGGTTACTTATAGAAGTCATTCCTCCATGTCACTTTTTGGTATTGAGATAAGGGAAATTAATAGGGAAAGATATTCTAAGAAAGATTAACATGTTCTTTACAAAAGAAGGTTTCCTTTGGTAAGGATGTCAACCCTTTGTTTCTTCCCCACCGAGGTTTAGTTCCCCAAAGTGACATGTTGACCTTTTTTTGTTAGAGAATTTGTTTCTTTTTTGGTTGGATAAAGGTCGTCTAATAAGCAAAAGACAAAGCAAAAGTGACAAACCAACTCTATATGTGTTTTATTTGGAAGCCATTTTATAAAGAGTAGCAGCAGGAGTGGTGCACGAGGTCAAGCTCCAAGGACTCAAAGGCAGTCAAATTAACATAATCGCACTAATCCTGTCGGAGTAGTAATTAACATAATCATGTTGGACATAATATAATAATGTTATGTAAATGATGTTGACCAATGGAATGATAAATATTTTGTAAAATGTATAATCATGTGCACAATAGTATATATCCTAAAATATAATGTATAACTAGCACAACCATATTAAAAATACTAATATGGTTGATATAGCTAAAGGTTTCATTTGTATTTATTATTGATAGATATACTATTTGTATCTACCATAAAATACTATTGCAATAAAAATATTATTATTATCATTATAGTTAATAGCAATTATTACTTAATATTAAAAAAAATATTATTATTTAACATTAAATGTTATTATATATTTAATATTAAATGTTATTTTTTTATTATTAGGAATATGAACCCTAAGACTAATAAACTTTAGGATTGATGTTATAAACCCAAGATAATAATACCAATGGAATAATATTAACCCAATGGAATAATATTAACCCAAAGGGATAATAAAGCAAAGTGATTATTACTAAAACCCTAGGGTTTATATTTCCTTCTATTTATAGTATTAATCCCTTGGGTTTATAATATCAATCCCTTGGGTATATTAATCTAAGTGTTCATATTCCTAGGATATAATACTATTCATAGTTTTATAATATTAATCCCTTAGGTTCAATATACATCATGGTCAACCAAGGATTTATATTTCTTGGATTTATAATATTAGTCCCTTGGGTTTATAATACATTGGTGTCTTAGCATTAGCCCTTTGGTTTATTATTCCCTTATAATATCAATCTTATGGGTTTACTAATGTAAGGGTTCATATTCGTAGGGTTTAATGCTAAAACTCTAAGGAATTATTAATCAAAGCCAATAATATTAACCCAAGGGATTAATACTAAAAACCCAATGGAATCATATTAAACCCTAGGGATTAATATTATAATCCCAAGGTATATAAATCGTAAGAAAAATGTTGTAACCCCTAAAATAAGCATGGTCGACCATGGTTGACAATTGTTGATTTTCATTTTGAGACAATCCTAGTCAGAATGCGACGTTGGACCGTGGTTGACCATGGTCAATCATCCTTATTCTAGGGATTATAGTATTTATCTTGTGGTTTATATACCTTGGATATATAATATTAACTCCTTTGGTTTTATAATCCCTTAGGCTTAATACTAAAGATCCAAGGGATTATAAACCATAGGGATTAATATTAAGTACAAACCTTATAAATAATAGTATACCGTGGGAATATTATATTATTGGGTTTTGAGTATTGAACCAAAGGGATTATAAACCCAAAGAAATAAAATTAAACCCATGGAATTAAATTATAAACCCAAGGTATATAAACCCTAAGATATTAAATAACCTCAAATAAAGATGGTTGGCCATGGTCAACCATGGTCCAATGTCGCATTATGACAACAATTGTCTCAAAATGAAAATCATCCATTTTCAACCATGTTTATTTTAGGGTTTATAATATTTATCTAAGTGTTTATATACCTTGGGTTTATAATATTAATCTCTAGAATTTAATATTATTTTCTTGTCTTTATAATTCCTTGGGTTTTTATTATTAATGTCATGGGCTTATTATCCCTTCAATTAATATTATTCCCTTAGGGTTATAGTATTATACCCTAGGAATATGAAGCCTTAGATTAATAGACCTAATGGATTGATATTATAAACCCAAGGTAATAATAAACTCAACAAGTTAATACTAAAACCCCAAGGTATCATAAATCAAAGGGACTAATATTATTAAACTTAAAGGGCTAATATTATAAATCCAATGTATATAAACTTTTGGTTGACCATGAGTTATATTGAACCTAAGGGATTAATATTATAAACCTATGAATAATATTATACCCTAGGAATATGAACCCTTAGATTAATATACCTAAGAGATTTATTATAAACCCAAGGAAATAATTAACCTAAGGGATTAATACAAAAAAACCTAGGGAATATAAAAGCTAGGATTAATATTATTAATTCATTGGGTTTATTATATCTTGGATTAATATTATTCTCTTGGGTTTATAATCCCTTTGGGTTTTATTATTAACCCTTTGCGCTTATTTTTAACCACCTGGGTTTATAATATCAATCTGTTGGGTTTATAATAAAAATATTATAAACCCCTGGAACATGGTTGACCATGGTTTACCATGATTGATTTCAAATCGAGAGAATCTTTGTCACAATGTGACAATGGATCATGGTTGACCATGGTTGATTCTCATATTAAGACAATATTTGTCACAATGCGACATTAGACTATGATTGACCATGATTGAATTTATAAAGCATGGTAGACAATGGTTGACCATAGGTGACCACGATCGATATCATAAACCCAAGGAAATAATAAGCCCTAGGGATCAATACTAAAAAAGCAAAGGACCATAAACATAAGGGAATAAAATTAAACCCTAGGAATATGAACCATTAGATTAGTAAACTCAAGGGATTGATATTATAAATCTAAGGGATAAAAATTATAAACCCAAGGTATATAAACCCTAAGATAAATATTAGAAAAACTAAAATAAACATGGCTGAGCATGGTTAATTTCCATATTGAGACAATCCTTGTCACAATATGACGTTAGACCATGGTTGACCATGATTGATTATCATATCCAGACAATCTTTGTCACAACGCGACGTTCGACCATGGTTGATTATGGTTGATTTCCATATTGAGACAATCTTTGTCACAATGTGACATTCAACCATGGTTGATGATGATTAATATTATAAACCAAAGAGAATAATAAACCTAAGATATTGGTCTAGTTATGGTAGCTCAATTGGCAATGGTCGTGGAAATGAAGTCTCACTGATCCGGAAATCTTGGGTTCAAATCTTGTGTTATCCCCCTGATTGGGGTGAGAAGTTGGACATGATGAATATGTACTCCTACCAAGCTTACAAAAAAAAAACTAAACCCAAGGTATTGATATTATAAACCCAAGCGAATAATAAACCCAAGGGATTAATATTAAAACCGAAAGGGATTATGAACCCAAGGGAATAATATTAAACCCAAGGGACAAATATTTTAAACCCAAGCTATATAAACCCTAAGATAAATATTACAAACACTAAAATAAACATGGTTGATTTTCATATTGAGACAATCCTTATCACAGTGTGACATTGGATCATGGTTGACCATGGTTGATTTACATATCGAGATAATCTTTGACACAATGCGATGCTGGACAATTGTTAACCATGGTTGATTTTCATATCGAGGCAATCTTTGTCACAATGCGACATTCGACCATGGTTGACAATGATTTTCCATGATTTTCGTACGGAGACAATTTTTGTCACAATGCCACATTCAACCATAGTTGACCATGGTAGACTATGATTAACCATGATTAACCTTTATTGATATTATAAACCCAAGGGAATAATAAGCCCAAGGGATCAATATTATAAACCCAAAGGGATTATGAACCCAAGGGAATAATATTAAACCCAAGGGGAAGATATTAAAATCGCAAGGCATATAAACCCTTAGATAAATATTATAAACACATGGTTGATTATGGTTAATTTTAACAGTGAGACAAATATTATCACAATGTGACGTTGGAACACTGTTGACCATGGTTGATTTACATATCGAGACAAGCTGTGTCACAATGCGACATTAGACTATGGTTGATCATGGTTGACTATGATTGATTTTCATATCGAGACAATCTTTATCAAAATGCGACATTTGACCATGATTGACCAAGATTGGCTATGGTTGACTATGTTTCATTCTATAAAACATGGTTGACCATGATGAATCATGGTTCACCATGGTTGTCCATGATTTTCATATGGACACAATTTTTTCATAATGTGATATTCAACCATGGTTAACCATGACTGGCTATGATTGACCATGATTTACCATGATTGCTATTATAAAGAGGGAATAATAAACATAAGGGATTAATATTATAAACCCAAGGGATTAATACTAAAACCCCAAGGGACTATGAACCCAAGGGGATAATATTAAATCTAAGGGACAACTATTATTAACCCAAGGTATATAAACCCTGATATAAATATTATAAACACATGCTTGATTTTCATATTGAGAAAATTCTTATCACAATGTGACATTATACCATGATTGACCACGATTGATATACATATAGAGACAATCTTTATCACAATGTGACGTTAGGCAATGGTTGACCATGGTTGATTTTCATATTGAGATAATCTTTGTCAGAATACGACATTGGACCATGGTTGACCGTGTTGATTTTCATATCGAGACAATATTTGTCACAATGTGACATTGGACCATGGTTGATTTTCATATCGAGACAATATTTGTCACAATGTGGCGTTTGACCATGATTAACCATGATTGCCATATGGAGACAATTTTGTCACAATGCAACATTCGACCATGGTCATGGATGCCTATGGTTGACCATGATTTTCCATGATTGGTATTATAAACCATGGTTGTCATAATGTATGTCATAATGTCATGTTGTACCATGGTAGAGACAATGATTGATTTTCATATTGAGACAATCTTTGTCACAACGCGACATTGGACCATGGTTCACCATGATTAACCATGCTTGACCACGATTGATTTGATAAAATATGATTGACCATGATTGAATTTACAAAACATGGTTGACCATGATTGATATTATAAACCCAAGGGAATAATAAACCCTATGGATTAATACTAAAATCCCAAGGGACTATAAACCTAAGTGAGTAATAATAAACCCTAGGCATATGAACCCTTAGATTAATAAACGAAGGGATAAAACTATCAACCCAAGGTACATAAACCATAAAATAAGTATTATAAACCCTAAAATAAGCATGGTTGACCATGGTTTATTTTCATATTGAGACAATCCTTGTCACAATGCGATGTTGGACCATAGTTGACCATGCTTGACCATGAATTATTTTCATTTTGAGATAATCTTTGTCCCAATGAGACATTGGACCATGCTTGACCTAAGACATTGACCATGGTTGACCATATTCGAGCATGATTAACCATCATTGATCATGTTTCAGCGTAGAGACATTGATTAACCATTATGACCATAGTTGATGATGGTGGTGCATGCTTCACTATGGAAGATCATCATTGAACATGGTTGATGATGGTAGACGATGTTGATTGACCATGGTTGAGCATGTTTAACCACATTCAACCATGGTTGACCATATTCAATTTTATAAATTCATTAATAAATTTTATTAATTTATTTATTAGTATTAATTAATCAATATTGATTTAAAGTCATTTATTATAATAATTAATATTAATACTAATAACAATGTTAATATATAATTAATATTAATAGGATAATCTAACATATTTAAATTAACTTTAAATTTATTCAATATTTTCAAATATAAATTATTTATAATTAAATATATAAAATATTGTTATTAATGCTTATTTTAAATTATTAATATTATCATTAATAAAATATTGTTACTTCTTATAAGTATTTTGATGTCTATTATGAATTGGCATGTAGTGATGTTTAGCAACCCTTTAAATTATATGGTTGATATTATAAAACCAAGAGTTTAATACAAAACCCCAAAGGGATTATGAACCCAAGGGTATAATATTAAACCCAAGGGACAAATATTAAAATCCCAAGGAATATAAATCTTAAGATAAATGTTATGAAAACATGGTTGACTATGGTTGATTTTCATATTGAGACGATTCTTATCAGAATGTGACCCTAAACCATGGTTGACCATGGTTGATTTATATATCGAGAGAATTTTGTCACAATGCGACATTTGAGACCATGGTTGATTTACATATCGAGACAATCTTTGTCACACTACGACATTGGACCATGGTTGACCATGATTGATTTTCATATCGAGACAAGTTTTGTTACAATGTGACATTCAACTATGGTTGAGAAAGATTGACCATGGTTGACCATGATGAACCATGGTTGACCATTTTTGACCATGATTGTCCATGATTTTCATATCAAGACAATTTTTGTCATAATGCAATATTCGACGATGGTTGACCATGACTGGATATTATTGACCATGATTGATATTATAAACCCAAGGGAATAATAAAACCAAGGGATTAAT
The DNA here is from genome assembly GCA_000404065.3 of Pinus taeda. NCBI lineage: Eukaryota > Viridiplantae > Streptophyta > Pinopsida > Pinales > Pinaceae > Pinus > Pinus taeda. The sequence continues at coordinate 91,491 of APFE031522921.1, read as the reverse complement.
ATTATAAACCCAAGGGATTAATACTAAAACCCCCAAGGGATTTTGAACCCGGGATAATATTAAATCCAAGGGACAAATATTATAAACCCAAGGTATATGAAACCTACGATAAATATTATAAACACATGGTTGGCCATGGTTGATTTTCATATTGAAAGAATTCTTATCACAGTGCAATGTTAGACCATGGTTGATTTACATATGACAATATTTGTCACAATGCGATGTTAGGCGATGGTTGACCATGGTCGACTTTCATATTGAGACAATCTTTGTCACAATGAGACATTACACCATGGTTGACCATGGTTGGTTTTCATATCAAGACAATATTTGTCACAAAGCGACGTTAGAGCATGGTTGACCATGGTTGATTTTTATATCAAGACAATCTTTGTCACATTGATACATTTGACCATGATTGACCATGATTGTCCCTAATTGTCATACGGAGACATTTTTTTGTCACAATGCGACATTCGACCATGGTTGACCATGGATGGCTATGACTGACCATGATTAACCATGATTGTTATTACCATGGTTGTCATAATGTTTGTCATAATGTCACATTGGACCATGGCTGAGACAATGATTGATTTTCATATTGAGACAATCTTTGTCACAATGCGACATTGGACTGTGGTTGGCCATGATTGATTCTATAAACCCAAGGGAATAATAAACCCCAGGGATTAATATTAAAAAGGGACTATAAATCTAAGTGAGTAATATTAAACCCTAGGAACATGAACCCTTAGATTAATATACCCAAGCAATAAAAATTATAAACTTAAGGTATATAAACCCTAAAATAAATATTATAAACCCTAAAATAAACATGATTGACCATGGTTAATTTCCATATTGAGACAATCCTTATCACAATACGACATTGGACCATGGTTAACCATGATTGGTTTTCATATCGAGACAATCTTTGCTACAATAAGACATTGGACCATGCTTGACCATAGTTGATTTTCATATCGAGACAAACTTTGTCACAATGAGATGTTCGACCATGGTTGACGATGATTGACCATGGTTTACCATGTTTGATTTTATAAAAAAAAAGTGTTGACCATGATTGACCATGGCTGACCATGGTTGACCATGATTGTTCATGGTCGACCATCATAGTTAATCATGATGAAAGAGATTTTAATTAAGGATGATCATGGTTGATGAAATCCAACCATGGTTAATCATGGTTGACCATCGTTGACCATGGTTGATCATGGCTGACCATCGTTGACTGTGTTTGACCATAAAGACATTGACCATAGTTGACCCTATTCAAGCACGATTACCCATCATTAATCATGGTTCACCGTAGAGACATTGATTAACCATTATGACCATGGTTAATGATGGTGGAGCATGCTTCACTATGGAAGATCATCATTGAATATTGTTGATGATGGTAGACAGCATTGATTAACCATGGTTGAACATGGTTGAGCATGTTTGACCAAATTCAACCATGATTGACCATATTCAATTTTATAAATTCATTGATAAATTTTATTAATTTATTTATTAGTATTAATTAATCAATAAATGATTTAAAGTGATTTCTTTATAATAATTAATATTAATACTAATAGCAATGTTAGATATAATTAATATTATTACATTATTCTACACATAGTTAATTAATGTTAAATTATTATCCATATTTCCAATATAAATTATCTAAATTAAATAATAAAATTAATGTTTTTAATTTTTTTAAATTCTTAATATTTTAATTAGTACATATTATTATTCTTATAGGTATTTATATCTGTCAGAATGGTCATGTTTGATGTTTACCAAACTATTTAAATTATATCACTAACAACTAATTTATAATACATAAAATTAAAATATTTAACACAAATTTTAATTATTTGATTCTAATTATAATTTTTTTATATAATCAATAAATTTAATTTGACTGATATAAGTATTTTAATAGTAATATATTTTATTGAAAATTTATCTATTTATCTATTTATTTAATTTTATGAAGTTTTATTTTTGGTAAGTCCCCTTGTCCAAACATAGGCATGTACCGCATGTCTATAATGGAGAATGCTGAAATAAAGAAGCAAATCAAGGACTTGTTGGACAAGGGTTTCATAAGGCCAAGTACTTCGCCATGTGGATCACCGATTGTACTGATTCCAAAGAAAGATGGCACTTGGCGTATGTGTGTTGATTTCAAGGCCTTGAACAAGATAACGGTAAAGAATCGTTACCCTCCCAAGGATAGATGATTTGCTAGACCAGCTGAAAGATGCTCGATATTTCACTAAGTTAGACTTGCGCAGTGGATATCATCAAGTAAGAATTGAAGAAAGTGACATTTGGAAGACAACATTTAAAACCCAACAAGGACCCTTTGAATGGCTTGTGATGCCGTTTGGTTTGTGCAATGCACCTGCAACTTTCATGTGGGTAATGGATGATGTCTTGCGTCCTTTTCTTGATGATTTCATTATTGTCTACTTAAATGACATCTTAATTTCAATTTCAGCAATTCTAGAGAAGATCATGTCATGCATGTTAGGAAAGTACTTGATGTTTTGAAGAAGAATCAGTTATTTCTTAAAATGTCAAAGTGTGAATTTGGAAAGA
>APFE031522921.1:73535-88846 GCA_000404065.3 Pinus taeda | reverse complement strand
AGACTTCTTTGGTTTATTTGGGACACATAGTAGGAGGAGGTGTTTTGAGAATTGATCTTGCTAAGATTGAGGCTATTGTGAAGTGGCCTACTCCCAAATCCATTACAGAGGTAAGAAGTTTTTTGGGTGCAGCTCAATATTGGAGGAAGTTCATCTCTAACTTCTCTTCTATAGCAGCTCTTATGCATGCAGTAACAAGTGTGAAGCATGCTTTCCAATGTGGAGGCAAGCAGCAAAAAGCTTTTGAATCTTTGAAAGAGAAGATTAGTTTAGCTCCGGTCCTTGCATTACCGGATTTGAGACAGCCATTTGAGATACAAACCGATGCTAGTGATTATGCCATGGGTGCAGTTCTTCTACAGCATGGTAAGCCTATTGCTTTTCATTCTGAAACTTTTAATGGTGTTGTTGTAAATTAACCTACCTATGATAAGGAGTTGTATGCATTGGTAAAAAGCATCAAAAAGTGGAAACACTATTTGATGGGCAAAGAAACTGTTATACATACCGACCATCAGCCCTTACAGTACTTGCAATCACAAATCAAATTACAACAGTCACGACACTTCAAATGGATGGCCATCTTGCAACAGTTCCATTTAGTAATAAGGTACAAGAAATGTACTCTGAATAAAGTTGTTGATATGCTTTCAAGGCCTATTATTGGTACTGTTACTTTACTTAAGAATGATTCCATTGTACATGAGAGTTACATAGAATAGTATGCATCTGATGATGACTTTAAAGATGTGTATGCTAGCTTGAGTAAAGGGAATCATGTAGAGGAAAATGACTATCACATGCATAACAATTTGTTGTTTCATTTGGGAAATTTGTGTATACCACAGGGGGAGAGAATAAATTTTATAAGGAAAGCTCATTCTTCTCTTATTGCTGGCCATTTTGGTGTAAACAAAACAGTTGCACATCTACAGAGGTATTGCTATTGGCCTCGCATGGTAGATTATGTTTCAAGGTTCATAAGAGGTTGTTCATTATGTGCTACCAGCAAGCCTAGTAATAGGAAGCCTGGCTTGTATACTCCTTTGCCGTACTTCTAGACCATGGGAGAGCTCTCTTGGATTTTTTAGAGTTGCCAAAATCTAGAAAAGCAGCATGATTATTTATATGTAGTAGTTGATCATTTCAGCAAAATGTGTATACTTATGCCTTGTAAGAAAACTATAACTTCTGAACAAACTGCTGAATTATTTTTTCATCATGTATGGATTCACTTTGGTTTGCCTACTTCCATTATTAGTGACATGGATTCCAGATTTGTGGGGAATTTTTGGTTCAACCTATGGGAGATGATGGACACAAAGTTGAAGAAAAGTACTGCTTTCCATCTGCAAACAGATGGACAAACTGAAGTTGTGAACAGAACCATTGTGAACCTCTTGAGAGGATATTGCAGCAAGCATCCCAAGCTTTGGGATGAACATTTGCATTGCATAGAACATGCTTACAACCGTGCCAAGCACTCTTCCACAAACACCTCACCATTTGTAGCTTGTTTTGGTTACTTGCCAAAATTGCCTCTTGATTTCATTCTTGACAAATATGTCACCATTGAGGGACATAGTGATGTTGACAAATCTCGTTCATTCATTGAAAGAATTCAACAAATACATCAGCAAATTCAAGAATAACTTGAGAAAAGTCAAGGCAAGTACAAGGAAAGACACGACAAGCATAGAGTCGATCACAAGTTTCAAGAAGGGGATGAGGTATGGCTGTACATCAGTAAGGAAAGGATGCAAGGAGAAGGTAAAAAGCTGAAGCCTATTCGTTATGGTCCATTCAAAATCCTCAAGAAGGTTGGAAATAATGCTTTTCAACTAGATTTGCCTTCCTACATGCAAATGTATTCTGTTGTTAATGTGGAGAACATACGTTTGTATGAACCTCCTTTGATCGTTGATCATGAAAGCATTGTTCAGCTACCATCTATAGAATATTTCTCACCAGAATTCTTAGATGAGCTGAAAGAAGATACAATCCTTGACAGAAGGACACGCACTTCAAGGAGGGGCAATGTAGATTATGTTCAGGTTGGTCTCAAAGGCAGCAAACCGAACAAGGCAAAGTGGATGGAGGTGTACAGAGTGAGGGCGTTGTACCCTCACCTCTTTAATAGGTAGTTGAAGGTTTTTGGGGTCCAAAAGCTTCCCAATGGGGAGGCGTGATCAGGGGCTCATGTTCGAAGTGTCATAAAATGCTCAAAATTTAAAGTGCTCAAAATTGGCTCAAACCTAAACGAACTGATAGATCCCGTCCTCCCAATTCTGGCGCCACAAATGGTTTGAAAAACGGTCGTCGTATGTGAAAGTTACGTCAAAAACAAAATCGCCCAATAAGCTTTAAATTTTGAATTTTCAAAAAAAATTTAAAAAGGAATATTCCACAGAATATTCCATGGAATATTCCTCTAGGCGGGCCAATCAGAGGCTGCCACATGGCAAGCCTAGAGGCCACCACGTGGCCCAAGATGACGTAAGCACAATGGGTCGCATTTGAAAAATTTTGGTGGGGTTGTGGATTGAACCCCCGACCTACCTTGCACGAAGCCAATGCCTTACCGTTAGGCTACGGAGGCAGAGTTGTTAGAATGGTGGAGAAAAGTTTTTAAATAGTTTAAATTGGCTACGGGCGGGAAAATAAGGGGGCCAGCCCCCATGCCATATGACTGTGCCCAGGAACCGAGGGCCAGAGCACTAACCACCAGGTGCGAAATCCAAGAATAACTGCCACGTGGTCACATGCGAAAGTTTAGCCGGCGGTTAAGGTGAAGTTGGCGGGATTGTTGGCGGTGGTGCCAAATTTGGCGGACGCCCAGATTTGGCGGAGCTAACTGGCCTCCACTAAAGTTAGCTGGAGTTCTTTTAGGGGAAACTGGCAGTTATCATTAAATGGCCATAACTTTGGCTAGGAAAGGCGGTTTTGGATGAATTTTTTTCGATTTTGGGTATTTTGGACGTTCTGAAGCCATATCAGAGGTCATTTGCACAGGTTTTGGAGTCGTGGAAGTTCGAGGAGCAACTAGGGCCCAGTATTGTGAGAACTGTTTCAGGTTGCAAGTATCCATTGGAGGTGAACCAACAATGAATCCTGAAGGATTCATGTGTTCTGAATCCGATTTTACAGTCTATTTCTCCTATAGAGACTTCTTTTCAGTTGTAAATTCATTTTGAGAATTTAATTAAAACGAGGACAAGCCCATTTGGGAGCCTTGGACCCAGCAGACGTAGCCCAGGAGGGGTGAACTGCTTCATCAACTTCTTTTGCATCTGTGGTTGATTTATTTTACAGAACAAATTCATTTTTATGCGTTAAACAGTAAAAGGAAATAATTCTGCTATGCTTGAATGGATCATGAACAGCTGAAATTTTCATTTGTTTCTTTACTGGAAGACATGGGAATCTTTGAAACATGTTTACTACTGAATTTAATACCTTGCAAGCCTTTTTCAAGTAGTTTCAAATTCAGATCATTAACAGACGCGAGAGAAATCGTCGATAATGATAATGATTCTCAAGGTACTACAGTACATTCTACATGGTGTGAATGGATGTTTTGATGTCAAACACCATACAAAGTCTTTCGGTCGAAGGCCAGCGATGTCAACCTATCATCGGAAGTGAGAAACCTACCATTTATGTATGCAAGCCTCAAGGTACTCGAAGGGTATTTCAAAGTCAAATTCTTGGATAATGAGTTGATGTCGACAAGAAGTGACTCGTCGTAGGAGGGCCTTGATGTATCTCACATCAATGACATGAAACAAGTGTAAGGATTTTTTTGGAGATAGAATGTGACTGACAACATAAGGTTCGGGAATGACGGTCATGAAAATAAAGGTTTATGAGTATTGCAAAGGATGAATTTTACTGAGTGACGTCTCTTGAACATATCAATGATATTGAATGAATAAACAACATTTACCCAAAACCAAAGTAATGGATGGTGTGATAGACCATAGGTATGATAAACATCAAGCAAATAACCCAACCCAAACAGTCTGAATGAATTGCCAGCATTGACCCAAAACAAAAGTGATGGATGGTGTGATAGACTATAGGTATGATAACCATCAAGCAGATAACCCAACCCAAATAGTCACAGTGATGAAGTGAAAGTGTCATGTCCAAGAGCAACATGCTACCATAAAGTGGTTTACCCCTTTTCCATTTTCCCAGTCATTGCTAACTAGTACCTCTTTATTTTTTATCAAGTTTGAGGATAATAACATATGCTTGTTGTATAATTCCACCCTTTCGGTGAACCCATCGCTATGTGATGTTTTAAAGAGTTTAGCGAAGGTGAAACTTAGTCTTGTCATGATGGACAAGTTTGTCGATATTTGATGTTTTAACGAGTTTAACGACAATGATAACTCGGTCCTTTTCATGTTTAGAGAGTTTGAAAAAGGGACAAAAAGAAAACTCCACAAGTTCTTTTTCTTAAGTTTGTCTCTCAAGTCCGAAAAAGCGTAAAATAATACAAGAGAGAACTTATTGACCTTGTTCAATCAACGTATTCCCTTTTCATAAAATCTATATCAGTCTAGAAAAGAGTTAAAATTATACTGAGTAGATGTCGTTTCCAATCCGTTAACGAGTTGAAAAGGACAAGCGCTTGACAATCTTTTCATATTTTGAGAGTCTCAAAAGAGCTTAAAAAGACTTCACTTTGAGGAACGAGTGGTGTCTAGGATAGCAACTTGTTCCATTGATGTTGGAACTTCTCAAAGCATGTTGATTTTTGTGAAAAGGCTGGCTAATAAGACCACTCATTGTAACTATTCCTCAAAAAGGATAAAACAACCAAATGAAAGAGTATGATCTGCCAAGTAGATAGTGACGATGGAAGGAGAAAAGCCAAGGCTCATCTGACGAAAGAGGCTAATAGAATGGCAATCATGAGGGTTAAAATGGAGATGGGTTCATTTTTATGCAAGCTTGAACCATAGGGAACTATGCTTGGATTCAGTTTCATGCTTACACAAGCTTGAAAGGAAAAATTATGCTTGGATTCAGTTTCATGTTTACACAAGCTTGAAACGAAAAAATATGCTTGGATTCAGTTTCATGTTTACACAAGCTTGAAATGAAAAACTATTCTTGAGATTGGTTTACATGCCCCCAGCATGATGACTTGATTCTAGGTGCATGCCCCCCAAGATTCATTCCATTCGCCTAAGTAGACTACTCATGCCTATCACGTGGATGGAATGAAGGTTCATTTACGAGATCAGGTGAAGGACTCGACTTGGAACTTTGCTTCAGGGGACCTTGTTTCATTTTTTAATGACCTTGACACAAGACAAGGAACTCTACTCAGATTCCTTGTTTCATTTTTTAACGAGCCTAACACAAGAAAAGGAACTATGCTCTGACACCTATTTCATTTTTTAATGAGGTTGATATAGTAAAAGAATTATCCTCATATTCCTTGTTTCATTTTTTAAGGAGATTGACACAAGATAAGGAACTATGCTCATGGGACATGTTTCATTTTTTAATAAGGTTGACACAGTGAAAGAATTATCCTCATATTCCTTGTTTCATTTTTTAAAAAACTTGACACAAGACAAGGAACTATGCTCATATTCCTTGTTTCATTTTTTAATGAGCTTGACACAAGACAAGGAACTCTGCTCATAGGACCTTTTTCATTTTTTAATGAGGTTTGAAATAGTAAAAGAGCTATCCTCATATTCCTTCTTTCATTTTTTAATGAGCGTAACACAAGACAAGGAACTATGCTCATATTCCTTGTTTCATTTTTTAACGAGTCTGACACAAGACCAGGAACTATCCTCATAGCCTTTGTTTCATTTTTTAACAAGGTTGACACAAGACAAGGAACTACCCTCATACCCTTTGTTTCATTTTTTAATGAGGTTGACACAAGACAAGGAACTGTCCTCATACCCTTTGTTTCATTTTTTAACGAGGTTGATACAAGACAAGGAACTATCCTCATATTCCTTGATCATGACAGGTAAGAGGTCATGACTTCCAAGAGGTTCTCATCAAGTGGGAGAAAAATGCTTTGGAAGGGATACGTAGCAAAGAATCCATTAAAGAGATCTGGTTCCAATGCCCTCAGCACATAATGTACAACATCACTGAATTGATCGTCAGTTGATGTAGGCATGGAATGGGTTGCCACATAATTAACCTGTTGCAGGGAAGATACCATTAGGACAAAAGGACCATTTAGGGAAGACGGTTGACTAGAAGCCATATTTGGAACGGGAAATGAAATATGGTCAACAATGACTATTTTTCCTTCATGCAAGAAACACATCACTCGAAAGAGTGTTGAAACAATAGCTCCCATGTCATAAACATAGTTGCGTCCAAGAAGTAAATTGTAATCTAAAGGGCCTCGGACTACCATCACATTGAGATAAATAATTTTTCCTCCCAAAGTAATAGGCAACTAAGGAAGAATCCCTAATGGTTGATTGGTTCCTTTGTTAAAATCCAACAAATTTTGGGTAACAGGCATAAATGGCGGTGAACTGAATCCTTTCCAAGCAGTGGAGGAAAGGATACTCACTGATGCACCTTCATCTATAATAGTGCTAGGTACAACCATATTACAAACATGTACTATGATATGGAAAGGCACATAAGAAGGAAGACGACATCTTGCTAGTTGATTCCAATCAAAGGAAGTGACCAAACTACTTGGAGGGGGTACCGTAAAAACGGGAGAATTACCCCCCTTGAGTTATGAGAATGGGAGGATTTTCCTTCTATATTGATGGAATAGGAGGGTTTCCTCCAAGCTCATTAGAATCTGAAGAAACGAACAGAACCTGAATGATATCATACTCACTCTCTACAGGAAAGGTACGATTAACTGAAGGTGAAATCGGGTCAACTGTTTCCTCGACCTGTGATTGGTCAGGTATAGACTCATGGTATTCACATTCAAAGAGAGTGGGTTTGACTGACGGTTGATTTGGTTCAGTCACTTTATCAACTAGTAAAGGATTAAGGGAGAGTCTCCTATAACCAGATGGAAGTCGCTACAGAGAAGTAGGACGGTTATCCAACAATTTTTTGGCTTCATCCAGATAAGGACAAAGGTGAATGGGGTGATTCCCTTCACATAACCTATAGGGAAACTTAAATTTACCCTTCTTTCAATGAACTTTAATACCACTAGTTGATGGTGTGTCACCAGCATGATCTCCAGAATTTGATGACACAGGATGATGTGAATGAGAAGACCATTCTTCTAAGAATTAAGGAATACTAGAAAAATTTCGAAGAACATGGTCTCCCGCACAAAGTTTGCATGGATATCGAAATTTGTGAGGCTTATCAAATGGTTTCTTATTAGAAGTTGGATTCGAAGCAATGGTTGCTTGGCTGCCCCCCTGCTAAATTTGTTTCTTCTTCTTCCATTTCTTCTTCTTCCTAGCCACCTAGTTACTAGTACCAATACTTTCACCAAGCGAAGAGGAAGAAGGGGAGGAAGAAACAACCGAAGAAGAAGGAAAAGGGTCAACTTTAGGATCAAGTAGAGGTTGATTTTGTCGAGTTGGAGGAGTACTCAATTGCGAAGAAATCACGACATTTTGAACCAAGGATGTTGAAAACAACCATGTTGGCAAGCCAATGGTAAATCCGAGAAGGATAATGTAGCCATATAAGGAGCGCCCATATTTCCAAAAGCAGGAAGACGACTAGGATTCCCATCAAAAGGAACTCCTTGATTGGTGGACTTTGGAATTGTTGCCATATGTCTCAACTAAGATCAACTAAGAGTGACGCGGAGGATGTTATCCATGGTCAATTAATTTATTTTAATCAAAATAACATAAACAAAATGAAAGACGGATAACCTAGGTAAAAGGATTACCAAGTAATTGTGATCTACAATATACTGCCTCAGTAAACCAAGGACTTAACATACGTGCAAGCAATCTACCCGAATGTTGTGTTCAGTGTATCACAATGTACAAGGTGGCCGACTCAGTTACGTAATGATGGATAACAACCTAATCTATTCCTCCCATATATACCTGAAAGTACGTGGAAACCCAATCCATGTTAGTGTTGTCTAATATGAAACCGCACAGTGAGAGAATTACTTTATACTTTACGTACTGTAACACCTCCCTATATACCCGAAGGTACATGGACAAGCTACGATATACTTACGTACGTGGAATGAGGTATCACACTCAGAATGTATCATAAACAAGTTAGCAACAACTGTTATGTTTAACGATGCCGGAACACATCTCTAGCCTAGACCTCTAAATGTTATGTGTTAAGTTACAATGCTCCATTAGGTTAATTGAGATCAATTTTAAGTTGATCTTCTTCAGTATTTTCCTTTCAAGGTTCACCACATGATGTATGTTTGTAATTCCTAGAATGCAACTAACATAAGAAAAATTCTTTCATTCAATTAAAAATGAAAACTGAAGCTAGTAAGGGATAGAGCAATCAAATATTTGACAAAGAGCAAAGAGCACACCTAATGCAATTTCTGCAACTATTCCTATCAAGCATTTAGAAACTACAAAGGAACTAGATGCACAAACAATCAATCAATACTTTTCACAAGAAATGAAGACTTTACGACAATTTCTTTTTCAAAGGAATGAAGACTTTACGACACTTCCTTTTCAAAAAATACTAATTGATATAAACCAACTTTGACAATGAATTGATAATGATAAAGAAAACTTTTAAGAAACACTAAACAATGAAGGTCAAAGTAGGGCTAGGAGAAGACATACAAGTTGATTTCAGAACCATAGAAACATTGATCTTTAAACAAACAACTTTAGAAGAAAAATTGGAAAAATTCAAACCAAATATGGGTTTCTAAGCTTAAGGATGATCAGCGCGGGTTAGAATGGGAGTAACTTCACTGCAGAGCACTGTCCCTAATCCAAGGGTGCTCTGCAGAGCATTATCCCTTAACCAAGCCTACATTGGTGCGAGAGAGGCCAATAAAAAGACATCTAACCTCAATGTTTTTACCAAAAACACTTCAAAAGGACCGCAATAAGATCAATGAAAGCAAGTAAAATCTACTAGGGTGTACTATGATGAGGATAAACTACCCAGAACGATGGTATCTTCCCTAGTGGAGTCACTAATTTGTTATGTGGAATTTTTCATCTATGGATAAACACAACTTCCCTAAGTGGGTAGCTACACTTAGAACAACAGAATTAAAGAGTTTAACCTTTCCTATAGAAGATAAATAAGAAATGGGACCTACTTGTTATCTTTTCGCTTCCCTTTGTCTCCTTTGAATAGCTCTTGTCACTCCTTTTCGAATTGAATCTTCTCAATCAGTACCTGCAATCATAAACATGAGACAAAAACCAATCAAAGCAAGAGATCTATCTACTATAATCAAATGCAATTGAAAGAATTTACACATATAATCATCATACATAAAGACAAGAATATGGGAAAAGGTGTAAACAACTTTATTAAGTAGAAGGAAGAGTTACAACCAAGGAAGTCTGATCCCATATCACTCATCTAGCTTGAGTTCCATCATCACACCAAAAGCACAACACTCCAACAGCATAACAATACTTGTTTATGATCTCAAACCTCAAACCAACCATATCTCCTTACAATTCTTCAAAGTCCAGCCCCTGATCACTATGATGAGTCGTTAATTCATAGGGAAATGGAGGTGGTTTTTTCATAAATTGGGCATCCAATGGTTTTCCATTTTGGGAGTTAGCTTCCATGAAGGAAGGGATGAGAGGATAAGAGGTTATTTTGATTCATTCGCTATCCAATTTCGAGCTCGTAGGAGAGGATAAGAGGTGGGAATCTTCTCGAATGATCTAGAATGAAAGAATATTCCTAAAACCCTATGAAGCTTTCACTCAATCTCGTCCAGCGTAGGTCAAAGTGCGCCTAGGTGCTCTGCAAAGCAGGCTTAAATGGGCCTAAGTTCTCTGTAGTGCATTTACCCCTTACCAAGGCTACGTTGGTCCCTTAAGGAGTCATTTTAGGATGTCTTCAGGCTAGGAAAATCTCAGGAATCAAGGCATTCAATGTGGTGACTTGTCTAGGGCATGTAGCAATTGAATTAGAGTTTGATGAGCCCTAATAGTGCTAATCTAAATGTTGTGAGTGACGTGCTCAAATAGACCTGTAACAATGCAGCAGCAAGTTATGTCACAAGCAAAGAAGTCAATCACAGATCTGAGCATAGATGAGCAAGACTCTGAGAGGACAACAAAGCTTGGAGAATCCCACTCAAAAGTGGATGATGGTTGTCAAGACCAATAATTGAAACACATTATGCAAACATGTATATGAATGAAGAAGACGCAACAAAGATTGCAGAGAGAGAAGCAAGAGCCTCTGTGTGTGAAACAGAGCAAGAGCATATAAATGCTCAAGGAATCCATTGTAACATGGATGATAAAAATGATGGTGAATCCCACTGTGATGAGACACATGTGGATGATGACTGCAAAGTTATATGTGATTTCATGAATCCAACCGTGGTTGATGGATTTGGTGAAGTTGAAATTGTTAATGAAATTAACAATGAGCACATGCATGCTCGAATATCCCATCATAGTGTGGATGACATGTGTGGTTTATTTTTTGAAACAAGGATTTATTGTTCCAATATGGTAAGCGCAATGTTTTATGAAACATTGAAGGTTGAAGCTACCACTATAGCAGCAAGATATGAAGCAGTTGAAATTGCTCATGAAGTAGTATGTCATCTAACAATAGTTGATGATCAAGAACAGGATAAAGTGATTCAAGACTTTTCGATGAGAATATCCACTAACCACATAATAGTGGAAGATACTTTCGAGGAATTTGAAAGAAAAGTGGAGAATGAAGAGGTGGAGCAGGAAGATCTCACTGAAGAGAGTCATATTAAAGATGTTTTTAACATTGTTTCTGAATATGTAGGTGTTCAAAGTAGCATGGGTGAAAAAGTTGAAAACAAGGTTGTTAATAAATTTGATGCAGATTTGAAGCTCATTGAAGAATGGATTCAAAAACCAATAGAACAAATTGTTGTGAGTCTTATAGCAACAGCTAGAATAAAAGAATTGAATGAAATGGTGAAAATGATCTTGAGTATGCAGATTACAGGAAAAAAGCACAAGTACCTAATGATGAAATTGAAAAGAATGAATATGAAGAGAAAAGAAGACAATTTGAAGATGCAATGTTGTGGCAGCAGTCCATAGTTGAATGAATATTTGAAGAGGAAAGTGTAAAATACATGATCCAATTGTTTTTAAGAACAAGTTCAAAACAAGTCAAAGTAAAATTGCAGTAGCAGCAAGTGAATAAAGCCTACAACAAGAAAGTCAACATAGAATGAAGCAATTTCAAGGATATAGAATTTGGAAGAACATAAAAAGAAAATGCAAAATTGTAAAAGTTTTGAGTCATTGTAAGCTTAGCTGAGACATAGACCAACATGCATGTTTGTGTGATAGCTGAGCCATGTTGAGTCATACGATCATAATTAAGGGGGAGTGTTAGAAATAGTAATTACTCTTTAGCTCTAATAAAATTTAGCATCTTGATAACACAATGATCAAAATATTCACCTGTAAACATAGGAGGTGGTAGCAAATCAAAGTTACACCAATCACCCTCAATTTCTTCTTTTTCTTTTGCTAGACTTCTCAGTTCCTTGGTTGCGGCCTGAACCTCTCTAACCATGGAAACAATCTCTTCCTCTTCTTTTCGATTCCTTTTCTTAGTCTTCTTCAGTCACGCTTTACAACCCATGACTCTTGTCATTCCTTTTCTTATCGCTGCTTTGTTGATTACATGTGTCTGTCTTCCATATTGCCCAAAAAAAAAAATATTTTCAATATGCGCCCCTGTAAGGCACAATCTTCACCAAAAAAATTGTTATACTTGACAAAACACCAAAAAAATTCACAGATGAACAGAATTTTACAAAACCACAAAATACTTCATCTTTTTTCGATTAAAAAACTTATTTTGAAACCTTACTATCTAAAACACCTTTTTCCCCCTCTTTTTTTTTTAATTATAAAAACACTTCAATAATCTTCAAAACTTTTACCTAACCTTTTGAATGGATTTCTTTTTTCAAACCAAAACTATATCCATACAAGGATCCAAATTCATAAGCTCAGTTTCATAAGCCAAGCGAAGGGGTTGAATGCGAATAGAGCGCCACAGAAATGTTGTCAAGTATCCACTCCTAGTAGCTATAATTTGCTCACACACTAGGGTGAAGATCGAGCGAACGAACTGATACACCATATGGCTTTGGCCGGTCACGCCTGAGACACTTATTTCGTGGGTGGCATTTCAATTTCTTAAATCAAACAACTTAGAAACCAGTTGTGGCCATTGATGAACCGTCATGGAATTCGAAACCATGGAGATTGCCCTAACCACATAACATAATGTCTAGTCATATATAACGATTCAGACGAAGAATATTCTATGTAGACTCAATCGCGGCCGTCCACCTATAAAATAAAGAAAAGTCAACGTCGGTACTTCCACCAGGGCTCGATGTAGAAAAGCCTTCGGCTAGTGAATCGGTTGCTTATATGCTAAAGAACCAATTTTTAAATGTAGCTATAATTGCCATAAATTGATTTTAATTTTGGATTTATTAGAGTATTTTGCATGATGCATTTTTTTTTGAAATAAAATAAAATAAAACATTTGAAATTGTCTTAATAAAAATTTTGTATGATAATTAATATTTTCCACCCTCCTTGCATTGGAAATTTAACCCTTACTTATCGTAACACTAATCACAATAGTGTCAATAGAAAGTTATATGATCATTATCTTTTATTGTCCAGCTATACCAATGGGGTTCCCCTAAAACGTTTGGTGACTTCATTAATAATTTATATATATTTATTTGTAACGTTTTTATTAAGATGTTAATTAGTACTAATTTTTGGGTAATGTTTGAAGTATTTATATTTTGTTTGGGATGTTTTTGTAGGGTGTTTAGGGTATTACCTATCTTTGATTATATTTTAATGGACATAGATATTGAAGATAACTTATTCATGGATTGTTATATAATAATTTGATGTATATGTGGCACATTTCATTTGGAGATTGGAGACCTATCTAGCATCAACGTATTCTTCAATAGACACATAAATAGTGTATTAATGCTTACTTGAGAGGAGAACACTTTAGAGGAGGAGCATTGAGCATTTAAGAGGAGGCTATTTAGTCATAAGTAGCATCGAATCACACAGTTTCTTACATGCAGGCTTTTACTTTACCTGTGGATACTTAGGATGAGGAGCATTCATGGAGGTGTGGCAGACTAGTAAGAGCACATGGTGTATGAGGTAGCAATGGAGACTTATTGGACCTTTTTTGAAGTGTTTATCTTGGTACTTATGCTTGATGGACATTCTTACCTTGGAGCTTGATAGGTTTCACCTTAATGTTGGACTATCACTTCACATGTAAATCAATCTAGTAATTAATTGTGTTACTTGTATTAGTTGTTTGTGAACCCTATCTACTTTATTATTGTTGGCCTCCTTCACCTTTTCTTTATAGATGGAGGAGAAAGTCTCTTGTTTCTTTCAAATAATGATCATTTAGTTGTCTTAAAAATGTGAGAGATAGAGAAAACTTGTTTGTTATAATGAATTATGATTTCATTATACTTTACACTCTTGTCTACTGCAGTAGTGTTATTATGTTAATGCAAGGAAGGAATTAACGTTAGGGTTTTCCCAAAGACAAATGGACCCCCTTTGGGGTTTGAAACGTCGACACAAGGAACAAAAAACTGTGGACAATCCGGATCATACCACTACAATTATGATTTCATTATACTTTACACTCTTGTCTACTACAGTAGTGTTATTATGTTAATGCAAGGAAGGAATTAACGTTAGGGTTTTCCCAAAGACAAATGGAAGCTATGGTTTAAGAAAATCATTAAGAAGCAAAAAGAGAACTTGTTCTTGTGGTTCTTCTAAGAGAAGAAGGATAGGGGTTAATGACATTGGAGTCCTAATATTACTTGGACAGCTTGATGTGGACCATAGTAGAAAACTTGTTTACTATTATACACTTGTGTGACGCAAGTGCATGTGCTAGTGCTAGTGCGAGCCTAGATTTGTTAGTTTGTATGTTACCTCATTGTGTATATTTGATGGAGGGACTATCTTCGATTATAAGTCATTCCTAACTTGGATGTGCTGGACGAGATTTAAAAAACGGTGTGGTAATAACATGTTGCACTTTACCTAACTAATGTTTAAGAGCATTGGAAAAGCCATTTCTTCTCATAAGCTTGAATGATTATCTCGTACTAGCTTGGGACACGATGTTGGTATGTAATTTAAATTCACCTTATGTACTTGTTGATTTTTATTTCAATATTTTTTTTATGATAACGGATTAGTTTCCCGTGTTAGTTATGTTTGTTAATTTACCATGAATTTTAGTGGTTTGGCATACATATATAAAAGATAAGTTGGCTAATTTAGATATAATAGATATGTTATAATTAAATATTAGATCTTTTATATGTTAATATTTGGGCTTTAAGGGATGCAAACATTGTTTTTTATTAGTAAATTTTTTGGTATTTATTTTCCCTATTTTGTCTTGTGTGATTAGTAAGATGATAGACATAAGTCAAACATATATTATAATTATATTACAAATTCATCCTAAATGATAAGAAATAAGTATAAAATGCATATAGAAAGATTTTAAGTTAGAGTGAAATTCTAAATTTACATAAAAGCCACAATTTTTTAAAATTAGGTTAAGGTTTTGGTTGGTTTACCAACCTAGGATGAAAGTTTGACCAGGGAAATGATTTAGGAATGGAGTAGTCTACCCAGGCATAGGAATTGCCCGGGAATGTCCGGCTACTGGGAAAACTTCCGACCTCGGCCAGCGGCAAACGCAATGTTAAAATTCTGCGTAAGCTGCAGCGATCGAGATCTGTATGGCAGGATCAGGGATTCGATGTGATGTTAGCCTCCCTCTGTCAGCCGCTCGTTAATGCGTCTAAGACAGTACAATACATGAATGCCATAATATATCCAAACGACCTCCCAACCTCTTTATGGTATCCGTGTATGTCATCGGAGTATGGCGGAAGTGATGCCATGCATGATACCATGTTCCTTGATTTAAATGCAGTCGTTGATTTAAATGCAGTAGTTTATAACGTGATTTTTTGAAAGTTTTTTTGGCAGATTTTTTCGGTCAAAATCCGGCAGCAATTTATTGGAATCCCAAGTTTGATAGCTAGTTTCTGCACAATCAAT
>APFE031522921.1:2929-69131 GCA_000404065.3 Pinus taeda | reverse complement strand
TGAGGAAAAAAATTAATTATCAAGCTTTCATATTTAAGAGATCGATTTGAAGGTCCATGGAGCTTTGTATTGATGGTGAATGGGTGCACTGTTAAGGCACTCCTTGTGATAGGTCACTGGTTCAAATCCCTCGTGGGTGCTTACCTGCCAAAAAAAAGAAATTAGAGATCAATTTGAAGTCCGCAGAAAAATGAAATCAATTTAATGCATTGTCATTTTCATGAAATTGTGTGAATATGTAATAATATGTGGTAATAGCAACCTAGTTAGCCATTGCCATTAAACTATAATATGTAATTTAAAATAATAATAATAATAACAAATATTTTGTTACAATTTGTTTAAAAAATATCTAGAACCACCCCTGCAAACACTATTGGTGTGGAAGAGAGACCTAAATTCTATATAGATCACCATTTTTTCAAGTGTTGCAAAGTCTTGTTATTATCTAACTATTAGAGTTTTCTCAATGAAAAAGCTCCCAATTGGAGCTTGAGAGGTGGATGCAAATGTAGTGCTTGAAACTTGGTTTCTTCCCTTTGCATTTCCATATGTAACCACTTCTACTGATCTAATAGGATTAAAGGAATTGATTTCAATGCTCTCGATCTCTGAAATCAAACTACTAACATTCCATATATCTTCTAACCAAAAAATATATCAAAACATGGTATAGTGCACTTTTTCACTATTAGTAGTGCTTGTCAGAGAAGGTCTTACACCCTTTTAACCCATTGTGGAGCTTTATTATCACTTCAAACAATGCAAGTTCCTCTCATTCTATTCAAATCAAATGGTACTGAGAGACCCTTCTTGTAATAGGCTCTAGGTGCCTTACCAAATCCCTCAAAGAAGTTAATTCTTTCCTGTAGTGGAGTGCAATGTTAGCATGGTGATGAATCTAGGTGATTGCTATGTCGATGCCTTTATCCATGAAAATAGAGAAAAAACTAAGAATCATCCAACATGATATGATTTTCTAATAGAAATAACCATGCAGAATAACGTACAAGATTCCTCTTATAACACAACAACAAAAAAAAGTGACAAAATATCTCCAAGATGTCTATATTTTTTACCCTAGCAATACTAAAAATATATACATAAGCCTTGAATATTTATGTGGAAGTAACAAAAAATCAAACCCATTAGAAAGGATCAACAACTCTTTTTATTAATAATAAAATATACATCAAATTTCACCTCTCGTAGGAAGGGCCTACTTTCCCTTGGCCGCAACCTTGTATGAAGTAAATCCATTTTGTGTCTTGTAACCTTGGGTTCCACTGCACAATCACATATTGTAGATAATGGATGAACTCCTGTAAATGCCATTGTCTTGGATTTGTGTATAGTCCTGTAATATGATCCCTACATAGATGAGATTTTTGTAATTAATAGGAATAAACTAGATTTTGTGAATACTATGTTTCAAGTCTACATATTGTCACTATCCTTCATCCAAAAAAGGGTTATCTTACCTTTTATGCTTTTAATACAAATTTAGAAGGATTTAGTTTCCTCCGGACTCAAATTATTTGTTGGTTCCCTCCCTAGATAGCAACTGTCTGTAATATTTGGTTTGCTTGCCCCATAGGGCCCATATCCTTTGTCCCACTTCTCATTCGCAGTCAAACACACACACAAAGGAAACAACAAGGGGTCTTTCAGAACCTATGATTGATCGATAACCATAATAAAGGAACAAGAATACATACATGTTCCCTTCCACAAAAGTGATAACACTAGTCTGTTTGATGGAAAGAGAACCCAAATGAGAAAAAAGGGAGCCTCCCCTGCCACGGCCACTTCGGGGCATATTATTCATCATTAAGAAACAATTCTTCAATATGTGGAGAAACGTAGACACAAAGGGAATTCTTGCCAGGTGTGTATTTACAAGAGCCATAAACGAGACTCTCATCCTCCAAAATTGATGTGTCGGAAGACAGATCAAGCCCAAGAGTCCCATATGAGAGACCACAAGTAAAATAACCCATTACCAGTGTTGAAGAGGGTAAGGCCTTGAAGGCCCATAAGTCATCACACTCAACCAGGGAATAAAGGTTACAATTAGTTGTGCCTCCATGGATGCAACTGTTTGAAAACTTAGAGAAAACTATCATTGCCATGGTTCCTCTATGTGATAATTACATTTTATAATAATTACATTGCCATGGTTTTCTTCTTCTCTTATCTTTGATTTGGCTCACACAAGTTTGAGTTTGGTTGGTAGATATTGGTTCATACATGTCTGAAATTGTAACGTCCGAAGCTTGCACATGTAGATTACAGTTTTGGTTTGTAGCCACAGTTTTGATGTAGGAAATTTTCAATTGTAGTCGCATGCATACAAGCCTCTCTGTGCAGATAGAACGCTTCAATTGCACGCATGATCACTTATTCTGTGTGGCCAAAGTGCTTCCCATCCTCATGCATCAGTCCTTCAACCAACACTCATCATGCCGTATCCAAGTCCATGAAGAAATCTCCATATCATCTCGGATATGTTGCTCATTAATGTTGTATCACTTTTGTGGGAGGGAGTAGGTATGTTTTGTTATTCTTTATTATGGTTATCGATCAATCATAGGTTCCAAAAGACCCCTTCTTGTTTCCTTTTTGAATGTATTTGAATGGGAATGAGCGGAAGTGGGATAAAGGATATGGGTCCTATGGGGCAATAAAACCAAATATTATAGACAGTTCCATCTGAGGAGGGAACCAACTGATAATTTTAGTCCAGAGGAAACTAAACCCTTTTAAATTTGTATTAAAAGAATACAAGGGAAGATAACCCTTTTCTGGATGAATGATAATGACAATATCTATACTTTGAAACATAGTGTTGACAACAAATTGTTTATTCCTATTAATTACCAAATTCTCATCTATTCAAGTATCATACTATAGGACTATGCACAAATCCAGGCAACATAATTTACATGAATTCATCCATTATCTTGAATATGCAATTATGCATTGGAACCCTAGATTACAAGACACAAAATGGATCTAATTCATACAAGGTTGTAGCCAAGGGAAAGGGTTCCCTTGCTACTAGAGGTGAAGTTTGATGTATATTTTATTATTAATAAAAAGAGTTGTTGATCCTTTCCTATCGGTTTGATTTTTGGTTACTTCCACATAAATATTCAAGGCTTATGTATAGACTTTTAATATTGCTAGGGTAAAAAATATAGACATCTTGGAGATATTTTGTCACTCTTTTTCTTGTTTTGTTATAAGAGGGATTTTGTATGTTATTTTGTGTGGTTATTGCTATTAGAAAATCATATCATGTTGGATCCTAGTTTTTTCTCTATTTCCATGGATAAAGGCATTGACATAGCAATCACCTAGATTCATGACCATGCTAACATTGTGCTCCACTACACAAAAGAATTAACTTCTTTGAGGGATTTGGTAAGGCACCTAGAGCATATTATAAGAAGGATCTGTCAATACCATTTGGATTTGAATAGAGAGAGAGGAAATTCCATTGTTTAAAGTGATAATAATGCTCCATAATGGGTTAAAAGGTTGTAATACCTTCTCTTACAAGCACTACTAATAGTGAAAAAGTGCACAATACCATGTTTTTATATATGTTTTGGTTAGAGGATAAGTGGAATGTTAGTAGTTTGATTTTAGAGATCGGGAACATTTGAAATCAGTTCCCTTAATCCTACTAGATCAGTAAACGTGGTTACATTTGGAGATGCAAAAATAAGAACCAAAGTTTCAAGCACTACATATGCAACCACCTCTCAAGCTCCAATTGGGAGTTTTTTCATTAAGAAAAACCTCATAGTCAGATAAGAACAAGACTTTGGAATACTTGAAAAGATGGTGATCGATATAGAAGTTAAGTCTCTCTTCCACACAAATAGTGTTTACAAGGGTGGTTCCAGAAAAACTACATTTCTCAAGAAAGTATTCACTAACCTAAAGGTTAGATACTTGAAACAATGACCATTAAGTGTGTTTCCTTTCTATTTCTAAAGCATTTGTTTCCATATTTTGATTGGATGTGGTCATATCTTATTTTTTATGTTATGATACATTGTTAGAATAAGACGAAGTTAATAATAAGTTAAACAGAATTAATATTGCATATAATGGATTGATGAAGAGTTATATTAAGACTTAATTTAGCCTCCATAACAAGAGACGAGTAAAGTTGTTTTACATTGTTCAAATTTGTTTTACAAGAATATTTTTTTTTAGCTTCATATTAAGGGCTTTCATGGAGTTTTAAAGTATTAAGCTCCCTACTAAAGTTTCCTGTGATTTTTTAAACAAATTGTAACAAAATATTTTATTATTATTACTACATCGTAAGGCGTTTCCCTTTGAGAAGAACCACCCTATGTTTCATTGTGTACTATTTTTCACCATTGATTTGATATGTTAGACGATGAAAAACATTTATGTCATTGAATCATCATAAGTGGTGGAGAATGCAAACACTTCACTAGAAATTCGTTACAATAATGACCCATTTCGTTCTAAGTAAAAAGGAGGGTAGGGATGTTGTTGCTGGCTTGGTTAGGCGTTGTGAGTCTCCCCATCATAACCCCCTCCGTAGCTATGGATTTCCTGAGGAGGCCTCTCTTCTTGTTCCACTCGTTCGGATTTTTCCCAATCCCTTCTTTTCACGACCACTCTAGAGCATCCCTAGAACTGTGGTATACACATATTGCCCACAGATGCAGTGATTGATGAAGGTGACACAGCTCTGGAAGCTTGGTATACATGCATTGTTAACACGTGTAACTAAGTAATGTAGGTGATATGAAGTTACACCAACTCGTATACTTGATAAAGTTCTAGCAGACAATATACTTACATAGTCAACATCTCCCAAGTGAGGGGTAAACCTAAGGATTGGTGAGGGTGGAATGTTAAAGGAGCAATAAATCTACTGTGAAAAAGCAAATCATAGGTACCAATTAACTACCTTCTAATGGCATCTGAGTTAATTTTACCCTGTGTACAATTGAGTAATGAAAGTGTTGGTATAGTTGTAGCACTTGGTCTACTTACATTGTTAAGAGTTCCCATCTGAGGAGCAATTGCAACCATAGGGGAAGGGTTGGAAGGAAAGGTAGTGTGGTTATTGTGAAGAATTGAATCATAACTAACAAATTATGGAAGTTAATTGTATTATGTGATGCAGTTGAGCCATAAATATGTGACATAGGTGTATGAGTTGGTATACTTACATTTTTAACAGACCTTGACTAATGAATAACAATAACCATTGGTGAAGTATAGGAAGGCAATCGGTTTGGTTTTTGTGAACAAGCGAGATAGAACTACCACTTACGGAGAATGACATACTACAGGAAGAGAAAAATAATAAAAAGGGAAGAGTAGTGGCATCCAAAGAAACTCCATTAATATTTGAAGCACTCAAATAAAACTCGGATGTTGTTTGGGACAAACCTTTTGTTCCATCCTCCAATTGAATATATCAAAGAAGCAAAAGTTTGTATATATAAGACAAATAATTTGCAAGGTTCCACTCCACCTCCTTCATGGTCTCTGATCACTTCTCCTACTATAGATATTTTCCAAGATTGTCTTTGGCTGCCATATATGTTATTGATGGAGTCCAACTTTCTAGGGTGATAGTAGACTCTTAACCTTCATTTCTCATTTTGACATAATGAAATGGAGAAATTGAATCAAGTGTGGTTGGTCAAGGATTGAATGTGGTAATTGAATTTGTCCTTGAAGAAATTGTGGGCCGCACATCCTTACTTTTGTTCAACATCATCAAATTTATCCTCCACCAGTAAGCAATGAGGGGTATACACCTTCACAACTGATGACAAACATGGAACTTCCTTAACATCATCGCAAGCCACCTCCATGGATGTGATCAGAAAGGAAGCGTATGAGAACTCTTTTGAAATTTCAAACAACATCAAATCATTGCGACAACATGGATTTAAGTGGGCATAGTTTTAAACAATTTTGTGAACAGTAGAGAGAAGCTGGAAAAGATGTTGACTCGTTTGTGATGTCTACTAAATTCCAAGCTTTGAAGGAAGATTTACGAAGAGGGGTAATTGATGGCAAAGACACTAATTTCATGTCACATTTCATGATAATTATATGTTATTTATATGTTGAAATAGGATATAATGAAATGATATGTTTATATGCATTTTTTTTAATTAATTGAAGAATATTTTTAGAAAATATATAAAATTTAATAACAATATTAAAGATTGGAAATTATTATAATATTATGGTGCAGTTGATATTCGAAAGAGTGACAAAGTAACACATGGACATTTAAATCTTTATAGCTTAGATGGTGGTCTTGAGAAAGATATTGGAAAGTATTATGGGCTAAATTAATCATTGAGATGGTGGTCTTGAGACATATATTGGAAAGTATTATGGGTTAAATGAATCACTGAGGTCGTTATGAACTCACAAATCATCTGCACCCATTGTTATGAACCCACGGATCATCTGCACCCATTGTTTGTATGCGACCTATTGATATATTGCAATGAAAGAGAATTCATAACTAACTAGTATGCACCGCTCTCCCCCTCCAAGCTAGGTTGAGAATATGGGTGGGTACTTAACACATAGATGAGAACATGGGTGCCATACATGGAATTATGTTAAATGTGGTACCATACATGGAATTATGTTTTAGTTTTACCAAAGTTTTTAAGGACCAGTTTTGATTATTAACCACATCTTTATTTTTGCTCCAAATGTTGGACTAGACATTTTCACTATCAGTGCTACTCTTTCCTAGGCTACTGCCTTACGACGTTCCCTTTGCAAAATTTGGTGCAATTGCTAGTTATTATTGTTTTAAATTACATATTATAGTTTAAATATGATAACTAATTACCCTTCTTATTATTTACATATTATTACATATTCACATAATTTCAAAAAAATGACAATGCATTAAATTGATTTAATTTTTCTCTAAACTTCAAACAGATCTCTTAAATATGACAACTTGATAATTAATTTTTTCATCATTATACACATTTTTGAAGATTTTTCCTTAAAATATAATAAAATATTTTTCAAAAAAATTCCTTAAAATGTTATATGTATATGATTTCCCTTCGTGTGAAGTTTTTCAAAGATTCCTTAAAATTTAATATAACACATTAAAGGATTTTTCGAAGTATACTAAGAATTTTTCTTTATAAAATTAGAATTATTTAGGTAATTAATATACAAAATTTTTCCTTTATACATTTAATTTTGTAATGAATTGAAAATTTTCCCTTTATGAGAGTTTAATTTAAATTTATTTCTCTTTTATGAAAGTTTAATTTATATATTTTTTAATTTATACAAGTTTCAATGGAAGAGAGAGACATGTTTGATTTTTTTCATACCTTTCTTTTAAATTTAATATTTTGTAATGAATTGAAATTTTTCCCTATATGAGAGTTTTAATTTAAATTTATTTTCTTTTATGAAAGATTAAATTAGATTTTAAAATTCTTAACAAGTCATTTAAAAAGGAGACATGTTTGATTTCTTATATATATATATTATTAAGGGAAATTATATAAATTTTAATTTTAATATATATATATATAATATATATATAATATATATATCAAATTTTAACTAACAATATTAACTGTGATTACTATGTTGAGTATGATTATAGAGGATTTTAAGCTATTTGTCAAGATTATCATGACTTTAGTTCTAAATCTTAGGTGTTCTTAGGCTTGGCAACAACGTTCTCATGCTTCACTTAATATTAATTTTAAAGATGTGATTGTTTTAATATTTAAGTACTTTCTTTCTTTGCATGACTACCACTCTTCTATTTATGTGGAAAAATATTATAAAATAATGAATAACTAAGTAGTGTCGGAGAGAAAATAGTTTTCATTTTAAATGTTATAAATTGATGAATAATTAGGTAGGGTAGGAAAGAAAATAGTTTTCAACTTTTTTTTTCTTGTCTTTCTTTTTTAATCTACCTGCGCTCTTACAAAAAACTTGACACTCATTGAAACTTAGTAAAAAAAGGAACACTCTCTACCAAGCCTCTTATAATCATGGTGATAAGCATCGCATGTTGGGTGGATGGGTCTTCATCCAACCAATAAACAAGTTGCCCCAACTAGCCTCAGTCTAGTTATAAAAAAAATTATTATTAATTTATTTTGTATAATTAAATATATATAATTAATTTTTAAAAGATAATGATTAAAAATATTCATTAAAATTAAAAAATAAAATGGTATATATTTAATCCTTAAACAATAAATTATTATTTTAATATGTTCCAGTCAAAGATCACCTTTAATTTGTCTACAAAAAATAATTTATTTTTTTAATAATAAATTAATGTTCCATTTTGAAAATTTGAAATTCAAATAAAATTAATTAAAAAATTCACTATATAACTTATATATAAAATTTAAAAATTTATAAAATATATTTAATAACCCTCATTTAAAAAGAAAAAATTAAATAATAATTAATTTAATTTATAAAATTAGAAATAATTTACACCTCTTAACATAATTTAATAACTTTGCATTGTTTTATTTAATTATAAAACTATTTTCTATCAAAAAGAAAAGAAAGAAACTTTTTTATTAAAAACCAAACTATAAAAATGGATGACAAAATCCTAACATCATAGTATACATGCACTAATATATTTATAAACATGTTTGTTTTTTTTAATGGAATGAATACAACTATCTGGATTAATCCAAAACCGTTTGAAAGGCTTCAATGTTTCAATATACCCACAATATGATTTTCTTGTCTCTCGGTTTTTTGAAATGCAATTTTATATTGAAGTCTTCCATATAATCTACAAAAGAACATAAAGCCAAACTTATAAAGTAGTTACCAAAATTAATTTAGGAGCTTCGAGATGTGCTTCCACGTGTTTCCTTCCTTAGCATCTGCAATTCCCACTCTTCAAAAGCGAGATTCATTTATGTTTGTTGGTTTGGTTTGTGTGTATGAACAAATGGTTGCCTAGACTTAGAGCTTTATAAATTGGACTCTCACCATCCCTTACTTGTGTTACGCTTCGATATGATAAGATATACTCAGCCTTACCTATCTATGTTGTAGGTATTTTCTTTTTTATAAGTTGTTTGTTATATATATTATATTTTTCTATTAAAAAATAATTTTACTTTTAGTAGTTGCGGCGATCACACAATACAATCAAAATCATAAATACTTGTTTTTTACTTATCAATTGTGATAAGTATTTGAATACTTGTTTTTTACTTATCACAAAAATTTGTTTTTCACTTATACTGGCTCATTAAAAGTTGGAAAGACATGAAACTTTCTTAATTCCGAAGAGTTATATAACCATAAATACCTATTATAATTCCTCAGCAAAAAACATTATTACTATATTGTAATATCTCAAATCAAATATATTCTACCTATCATAATTCCTCAACAAAAAACATTATTACTATATTGTAATATCTCAAATCAAATATATTCTTGACCACTATAACTAATGTTTCAAATCTTTGAAAAAACATTTTGCAACGATTCTGAATTCTGGTCAAAACACAAACAAAAAAACATAATTTGCTTTAAATTCAATATACACCATTTTTTATATATAATTTTCTTTGAACTCAATATGCAAACTATTTTAAATATTTTTTCGAAGAATCTTTCTGAGAAAACTCAAATTAGCGATTCTGCTTTTTCCCTATAATCCTTTTGATTCTTCGTGAGACTGGATTTGCAAGTATAAATATTAATGAGTTAAAAGTCAATGAATATTATTTTTAGTTTTATGATGTAGATTGTATTGAGTGATAGCCTTATTATAAAAATATTTTTTTTTAAAGAAAATTATAAATTTGTTCGTAAGGACAAAATTCTCTCACTCATGAAGAAATTGAGAAGACAATACACTGATACTCTCTATCTTAAAATGGTCATATATGTCATGGATATTTTGGGGACTTCCATAACTGATAGGCCCTTTTCCCGTCAAATGTACAACTCTCGGGATTTCTTAGGAGGTACGCAATCAATTCTTTTCCTCACTCAAAAATTCAAATGTTCGTTTCGCTCCCAGGATTTCAAACAATAGAGTTTCTCCGGAAAATTTTGAAATGAGCCTTACAAATTCCAAACACACCTTCGTTCTCCTGGACTAGATCTGTAAGTACCTTCTGCTTTGTTTTGCTTTTACCCGATTTCGAACTCGGACCTCTTTTCTTATGTTTTCAGTTTCCTGAGTTTCGAACCTTTGTTTCTGCATTTTTTTTTTTTTGCAGCTTTTAGGTACAGAAGGATAACACAATGCGGTTCAGGTAAATAAGCCCAACTACAATAACTTCACAACTTAACAATGCAATGCGCAATTGGAGCAACGACAAGGATTTCCTCTTCCTCAATGAGTCGAAACGCTATTATTACATCGATGGCAGGGGCAGGTGCTCACTTTCTTTTTACAGAATCCTGCGCCTCCCTTGCAAAGACAAATCTGTTCACGGATACTATGAAGACGTCATTACTTAAAAAATAATGACAGATGGAGAAACTCATTTCGCATGGTCTCCAGTTGGTGAGAGGAGCATCTTCTGCAGGGTATCAGTTAGCCATGGTGGTCTCACATCAGTTTCATCAGAGAGCTATGCAATCACCAGCCTGGTTTTGGTATTTCAGAAAGGAGTTGTTTCTTATTTCAGTTTTTGGAATTCGACTGTTTATGAAGAAACTTAGTGACAACCTTTTCAATTCAAAATCATCCATCTACAGTACACAGAGCCAAATTATAGCCTAGTGGATCAAAACTGTCTTTGTACCAAACCATGAAGTATTTGATTTTAACGCATTTGAATCATGCACATCATCACCTCGTTCATGCTACGACCCAGAGCGAGGGTCCAGATGCTAGATGCGAGCTCAGCCCGTCGGATTAACAGTGTTTGAGTTGCTTATGCTCTCTGGAGAAACATTACTTATATTCAATCTCTATCTTGTAAATACAACATTGTTTTTCTGCTGTATTATTTTACCTATTTCTCATCCTCGTCACCTGGAATTACAGAGAGAAACCAAATCAAGCTAAATCAACAAGATCAAAATCTGCATTAATTCATATCTAAGGTTTTGACTATGTTGCCAACCATGGTGTGAATGCCTGCAGGTTACCGATATGGATCACTTTATTGGTTGGGCCGTGAATGTATTTTCATTTATTTGTTTCAGTGCTCACTATCTCTATTACATCTAGATGTGGATTTTTAGAAAACTAACCACTATCAGGATAGTCACATTGTTTTTTGTTTTGCAAAGTAAAAATTTTCTGAAGTAACATTCTCTAGTTCTTTTGTTGTGCAAAGTACTTTTTTTAAGTAGCATTTTCTATTTTCCTTTGTTTTGCAAAGTAAAAATTTGTTCGAATGAATATTCATTACACTGATTATCTGTAAATTCTCATCTTATATATAATAATACAATAAGTCATTATCATTAATTTTATAGACTTTCTTTAGAGTTAGTGCATAAGTGAACTATGGATGAATACTATTACAAAAGAAAATGAAACAATCAATAATAATCAAAATGTATATCAATAACATTGTAAAAAAAAATTCAATGAATGTAAATTAAAAAAAAAAAATAAGATGAATATCATTACAAAATGAAAAGAAACAATTAATGATAATCAAAATGTATATCAATAATATTATCAACAAGATTCCAATGAATGTAAATTAAAAAAAAACAAGCTTGAAAATGTCGGGATTAAAAATTATAAATAAATTTATAATATAGTTTTACTTTATATTTGAAATATTAATATAATGATTTAATAGGCTAATTTTAAATGTGGAAAGGAAATTACAACAAACTAATATGCTGGATTTTTTTAAGGTAAAAAGTATATATTTTAGGGTAGTTTTTTTAGTTTTTTAAAATGGTTTTTGGTTTTCTATGTGCACATAAGTTGAAAAAGGCGTATGTTCTTTTGTTTATGGAAAAAAAATAGGCAACAAGCTAAACAATAAATTTACATGCTTAATTAATATGAATAAGATATGTTCTCTTCTAAATAAGTAATTTAAGAGCTAAGAGTTAAGTTTTATCACTAATGTGCTAAACGGGAAATTACATCTAGATGTGGATTTTTAGAAGAAAACTAACTTCCATTGTGACAGTAACATTGTCCATCTTCTTTTGTTTTGCAAAGTAAAAACTTCTTTGAAGTAATATTGTGTATATTTCTTTGCTTTGAAAAGTAAAAACTAGTTTGAATGAATTTTCATTACACATGTGATTATCTAGAAATTCTCATCTTACAAAAAAATAAAATAAAATAAGTCATTATCACTAATCTTATAGACTTTCTTTAGAATTTCTTTAGAGTTAGTGTGTGAGTGAACAATGGATGAATACTATTACAATAGAAAAGGAAACAATCAATGATAATCAAAATGTATATCAATAGAATTATCAAAAAGATTCCAATGAATGTAAAATAAAAATAAAATAAAAAATAAAAATAAAAATAAAACAAGCTTGAAAGTGTTCTAGGCAAAAGAATATGCATGGAAAAAATGGTAGAGTGTTATACTCATAGTAATGTAATTATGAATTAAAAATTATAACTAAAATTTATAATAAATTTTTACTTTATATTTTGAAATATAATATAATGATTTAATAGACTAATTTTAAATGTGAAAGGGAAATATGTGCTTAATTTTTTTAAGGTAAAAAATATATTTTTAGGGTAGTTTTTCTAGTTTTTAAAAAATGGTTTTTGGTTTTCTATGTGCACATAAGTTGAAAAAGGTATGTGGTTTCTTTTATTTATGGAAAAAAAAATAGGCAACAAACTAAACAATAATCCTACATGCTTAATTAATATGACTATGATATGTTCTCTTTTAAAATAAGTAATTTAAGAGCTAAGAGTTAATTAATGGCTTAATAGAGTAGAAAATATAAGTGGAAGCAGCAAGTAGAGTGGAAGAAATAATTGCTAAAGAATCACATGATTGTTTTTAGTGTAAGGGTTGTAGGAAGAACATAACCCTTTACAAGTTTGAACAAAAAAAAAAAAAAAATAAGTACAATCTTCCCCAATTGATTGGGATATGTACACTCATGATCCAACCAAGAAGTATCCAATCATCATAGTACAATATGTTATTGCTCAAATCATTTTTTGAAGAAAAGAATACGAAATGAAAGGGGCAAAGGCACTAATCAACTAAGATCAGAAACTTGATCTTGGCACATGTATTGTTAGGTGGGGATAAATGGTTTGGTAATTTCTTGAAAATGTTATTCATATAATTACATTCATTAGTTACAACACATGTTCACGTGGATAGGTGATTCAATGGTAGATAATGTCTCATAATTACAAGTTGTTCATTGTGGTATTAGCAGCATGTATGGAGGTCAAATGTCCCAAAGGACATGATTAGGTTGGTTTTGCAAGGTTATTTTCTTTGATGTTTGATTATAGGTTTGAACATCCTTTGAGAGATTTGTATGGAGTTCAAATTTCAAGAAAAATTACAAATTTTTTATTTTTAATATTTTCTAATTTTAGCCATTTTTAAAGTTGTCCAATGAACGAGATAAATACATATGTGAGGACTCAATTGGGAGATATTCTTGTGGTTCAAGTTTCATCATATTTTGAGGTGTTGCTATTTTGGTAGGGTGACTATACTTTTGAGATACCTAATGTGAGATTCAACAACATTGTATAATTCCAAGTCTTTCCAAGTACTTTCAAATTTAAACGATAAATTGTGTTTTAACATGGTCTATATTGGGCTTGTGGGCCAACATGGAGATGTTTTCTATTTTTAGATAATAATGAACCTAAAGAGATTCTCATATGGCCTCATTTCATGGGCCCTCCTTAATGAGTTCCTAGTCCAATTCATGAGATCTAATTTATCATTATACTAAGCAGAAAGCTTTATTCACCCTCTTAGATAACCACCTACTAATTTTGAGATGCATATATTTAATAGGAAAGATATGGCTAGACTTGAGCACTTAGGGAGTACTTGCATGAGCCCACAATGGTTATTTTTGTATAATGATTTTTTCTGTAATTAGAGCACACCCTACTTTAGAGACCTTTTTATTATTTTAAGAATTTTCATTTTCCTAAAATTACGCTTGTTGTCATGTTATTGTTGGCCTTTACCTATTACCTATTTTAGGCTTGAAATTTGACAGTTTCACTTCTTAGGCCCATGTGCCCTGGCCTTGGATTATATTTCCAGGTTTTAGCATGGTTGAAATCTGGTAGTTTCCCCTCTTAAACCCACACACCCTAGTCTTGGAGTAAATTTTTAGTATGGTAAAGTCTATTCTCGGAGGATTCAACGTAGAAGTCCTATCTCGCACCTAGAGCCACTTTTTAGAGAATTGAATTTGTCATTAGTAATGAGAAAAGTATGTCATAGAATGGGTAGGGCTGGTGGTCATAAAAACATGATTACTATCTTCAGAGGAAGTTGTCCTTTTGAAGGAGGTTATTCATGTAGCTACTATTTTATCATATGAGGAATGCTATACTTCCAACATTCTATTTTTACTTTTTCTCTTTACTTATCTTTTTTGTTCTCTTCTTGTTCTTTCATTTTTCTAGATATTCTACATGCTACAAAGGAGAAAGATTAAGTTTCTTGGCGACCAATTGTGTACTAGATCTTAGTTGATTAGTTCCTTTTCCCCTTTCATTTCTTGAGAAAATGATTTGAGCACTAACATATTGTATTATGATGATTGGATACTTTTTGGTTGGATCACGAGTGTCCTTTTTCCATTCAATTGGGGAGGATTGTACTTAAGTTCTTTTTTGTTCGAAATTTTAAAGGGTTATGTTCTTCCTACAACCCTTGGTAATGAAAACAATCATGTGATTATTTACCAACTATTCCTTCCACTCTACTTGCTTCTTCCACTTATATTTTTACTCCATTAAGCCATTAATTAACTCTTAGTTCTTCAATTACCTATTTAAAAGAGAACATATCTTAGTCATATCAATTAAACATGTAGGTTTATTGTTTAGCTTGTTGCTTATTTTTTTTTCTATAAATAAAAGAAACCATACACCTTTTTCAACTTATGTGCACTTAGAAAACCAAAAACCATTTCTAAAAAACTAGAAAAACTACCTTAAAAATATACTTTTTACCTTAAAAAAATTAGTCACATTAGTTTATTGTAATTTCTCTTTCACATTTAAAATTAGTCTATTAAATCATTATATTAATATTTCAAGTATAAAGTAAAATTATGTTATAAAATTTTATTTATTTTTTTTAGTCCATAATTACTGTTACTATGAGTATACAACTCTACCATTTTTTCCATGACCTAGAACACTTTCATTTTTTTATTTATTTTTTACATTCATGGGAATCTTTTTGACAATTCTATTGATATACATTTTGATTATCATTAATTGTTTTTTTAATAGTATTAATCCATTGTTTAGTAACACACTAACTCTAAAGAAAGTCTAAAAAATTAGTGATAATGACTTATTTTATATTTTCTATAAAATTAGAATTTCCAAATAATTACATGTGCTTTGAACTTTAGAAAAATAGAAAGATAAACATTGTTACTTGAAACAAGTTCTTACAAAGATGAACATTATTACCATCGTGATGGATGTTAGTTTTCTAAAAATCCAGATGTAATAGAGATAGTGAGAACTGAGCCAAATCTAAATGTAATAGAAATTGTGAGAACTAAAACAAATAAATGAAAATAGGCTCTCGGCCCAACCAATAAACTGATCCATATAGGTAACTTGCAGGCATTCACACCATGGTTGGCAGCATAGTCAAAACCTTCGTTGTTATGAAGGAATGCAGCTTTTGTTATTAGTCCCTACCCTCCGGGCTGGTAGGGACTATAGTAATCGGTTTTGGTCGGTGGGCATTAGTCTGACCCGATAACCAATAAACTTATTTGAACTTAAAACAAAGTTTCTTCGGATGCGATACAATATTTTATATTTTCCTTCGCTTTTAACCAATCAAAAGCATTTTCATCTTATTTGGCCTCAAAACGAGGTATGGAGGCTCAAAAGTTAGGAAACAATGGGCAGAAGTACAAGTAATTAGAGCAATTCGAACGCTTGATGAAGTAATGCTATGTTCGCCTTAGCATTAATCGCCAAACATTTAATGTTAAGAAAATGTATGGCGAACTTATGGCGTATGGCGTATTTTGTTTGAAGGTTGGCAGCTGTTGGCAGCTGTTGTGCATGAAGTGGTGTACGTGTCTGCCAAGAGTTATTTTAGGCACCGCCTTGTTCAGACTCCACTGCCATATATTCCAGAGATCCTTGTTCAGACTCCACTGGCGTATATTCCAGAGATTCAGCATCGTCTTCGGCCTCTTCAAGAGTTAGAGGAATGCAGCGAATTCATATGCTGGCAACGAACAGTAAGAACAGTAATGTGCTGGCAACGAACAGTAAGAACAGTCAGTAATGCAAAAAGCTTAGTAACTTATGTGACCTGTTATTGACTGCTAATCAATAGCTGAGTATTCCTATCTTTCATTCATCTTATAATGAAATTAACATACTCGACTCAAGCAAATTGTTGACATGATTCTATAACTGAATATCTTACAGGAATTTATGATTAGAATGCAACCAATAAATATCACATAGCCAAAGGCTTAAGGTACACTTCTCAACACTTCCCTATTTTTACTTCTTCGCAGAGTAATGGTGTTTAATTTGATCCCTATTTTTACTTCTTCGCAGAGTAATGGTGTTTAATTTGATCAAGAGATTTAGAATTTTTAAAGAAGAGCAAATACTATTTTCTATTTTCACATTTCTGGATTCATGGAGTTTAATTGTTTAAACTTTAAAATATTTTAGAATTTTTGAAAAAGGCAAAAACTATTCTAAATTTCTAGCTAGCTGAATATATCGCATATATGCACTCTTGTTCTTTCCGTCAAAAACAGTTACTGTAACTAAATATTTTTTACACAACTTTTAGCATCTAAATATATTTTCTCTTTCTATCAGAATATGATATGATTACTGTAATTAGACTGTTTGAGTTTATTCTTTCACACAGAATTCGTTTATTCTCTGTTATCACCTCAATAAATTCTAAGCCATTGCACCATTTGAAGGTAAATACTCTTGTTCTTTCCGTCCGTCAAAAACAGTTACTGTAACTAAATATTTTTTACACAACTTTTAGCATCTAATCTAAATATATTTTCTCTTTCTATCAGAATATGATTACTGTAATTAGACTGTTTGAGTTTATTCTTTCACACAGAATTTGTTTATTCTCTGTTATCACCTCAATAAATTCTAAGCCATTGCACCGGATTGTGGCAATGCTCAATGTTTGGATTATTTTGATTTTCTGTGCTTTATTATTTTGCTTCTGGTCTTTATCTGTAATTTTATGTTATTTTAATGGTAGATTTATGAACATACTGCAGTGAATGAACTCAAAGAACAGAGAAAGATGCCTGACCTGAAGAACCAAGTTGGTTCGGTAAATCTTCGAAGGACTTGCCCATATATGCTGATGAAATTATAATGCAAAGCTATATACCATGGGAAATCTGAAAGTTTGTAACCAACGCCATTTCAAGAACCGCCATTGCTGTCTATCCAGGTCTCTGAACTTCACCTGATCCCATGACCGCGACGCCTGCATAGCGCACAACGATTGCGTAGAAGAAGCATCAAAATAAACTCGTTACGCCCCTTCACTGCCTCCAACAATTTGTCTGCTAAATCGAAACCCTCCTCCACATTTGACAGCTAGAGCCTCCACTGCGGGATAGCTAGACTCCACTGCGCTTCCTCCTCTGCACCAACTGAATCGATGGAGCCGCTCGAATCCTCTACATGGCCTCCAACAATTTGTCTGCTAAATCGAAACCCTCCTCCACATTTGACAGCTAGAGCCTCCCCCGCGGGATAGCTAGACTGCACCACGCTTCCTCCTCTGTACCAGTTGAATCGATGAAGCCGCTGACAAAAATGTTTCTATGCGGACTCTCTCTCTAGTGCTGGATAGAAACCTTCGATATGAATAATTTCCTTTATTCCTCCTCTTTTGTGTGGCATACAATAACAGTTTCAAAAAATGGGCACAAACAGAACTCTGTGCAGGGGATTGAAAATGTGGTCTCAACTCAATAGTCTAAACCCCTCAACGTGCTGGATGAAACCTTCACGTACTTGTCACGGTTGTCCTATGCCACGTTTCGCTCATGCATTATGCTTGTGCTGGTGGTAATGTATAATGGACTAACAAGTTTAATTTTAATTTTTATTAATTTTAGTAATGGTTTTGATTTAGTTATTCGTTAATTTAAATATTTAATTTAAATTACATATATTTATATGGTATAGTAACCGGGTATTTCACTGTTAATCTAGTCAACAAATAGTCATATTTGACGATAAGAGTTCAACCCAAAGTGTTTTAATTGTCTAAACGCTATAACGATAAAAGAGGCGCGAGGGCCTGGGCTGTCTACTAGCCAGTCGTTGGGAAAATTGCTAGTCCCCATTTTCCTTAGACAAATAAATTAGGCTGCAATCCTAATAAGAACAAACGTTTATTAGAGATTCACAAATTAACTATCAACACATATTTTCCGATGCTTATATACATGTCTTTATAGTGGTGCTTAGAAATCAGATAGGTACTTACCAAATTCATGATTCTCAGTTCAAGATTTTCCTGCCAATTTTGTACTCACCATAGTGTCTATAGTTCCATCGAGAACGCATGATTTTACTACCGAAATAAGGGCATCATGCGTTTGGTGCGCCTCAAAATACCATTTGCGACGACCAAGGCAAACCAATTCACACAATTTTCATGACTTACAATGAAGCCAACTCATATTCTCATTTATATAAAGTCTGACCGGTGCTCCTGAAATTCAGACTTCTATTTTTTCTAATATAATATCAGAGCCTTAAGGCTGATATTCATTGATGGGCTATCGAGTTTATTGTCGTTGAATCTTAAATCGTGAGTGTCTCCATTAGGTCCTCATTGTTATCCACAGAATGGCATCAAGTTTTGTAGCGTAAGAGTTCGGTGGCTGGTGGAAATGAATACGCAGTTCTTATTGTGGTTGTTTAATTTTCTTGTTGCATACATTTGTTCAGAAAACATGATGCGATGGGATTCTCCCGATTCCTTCTTTGAAGTGGAATAATTCTCAGATTTCTGACGCATTAAAAAGTTCCAACGCCGATTTAAGATCAAGATGTATGATTAAGGATGCAGCAGGCTTTGTATGCCCAGAAACTGGTTTGGACAATGTGGATGAATAGTCAATGCCATCTCGACGTTATTAATTATTCTCTAATGATGCAGATCTGATTTGTACATGGTGGAGCACTCATGGTTATTCACTAAATATTGCAAAGCTTCACATCGGTAGTGTTGTCCATTTTAGGGCTTTGCAAACTCGGAAACTGTCCACAAACGACGGGGTGCAATGTTCTGGGAGGGAGTGCTCAGCCTACCCTGGTTACGAACATTAATCTGAGCTTTTACATAATCGGAATGCCTGTAGGCCTCGTTATGAGATTCCATCAAGACCTGGGTTTCGTTGGATTTTGGGTGGGATTATTGGCTGCACAATTCTCCCGTCTAGCATTCATACTCTCATACCCTCTTCAAATAAAATTCAAGCGCAACCCGTTCTTAGTTTCACAATGGATCGTTCGGGGAAGAACTCCACCTGTGGCCTCGCTACTCGGCATGGCGGATTGCCTACATACACCCATCAACGCCCAGGAACTTTCAGATACGGGCTGGGTAGCATTGCTCAGAATACAACGGCAGACGCATCCCTGAGGCATCATCATGGGCATAGATAGCTATTGCACACAGCAAAATCAAATCATCTTCCGCACACGACAGCAACAACAACCAAAGCAGAATGTAGGAATAATTGCCATTGTACGATAGCAGCAAGAACTATATCAAATATAACCAAAGTTTGACATAGCTCCTTGTGGAATCTTCGTGATATATGATTTGACTTTGGAATATGACATTGTCATAAGATTTCTCCGCGCCGAGTTTATTTGCAACCTAACAAACAAATCGACGACTCAGAACATTCTAGATCAACGGTTTCTGATGGCACACTGCTTAAAGGAAGTTAATGACTCATGTGCTGTCGGGGGGTAGTTTTTCAGAAACCACCATTAGCGCGATCTACGACCACGATTTAATACGACATCGCCCATCATCACTTCCAGAAACCACCAGAAGTGATCCCGAAAGAGGTCTTTATATTCCGTTATAATTGTTTCCAAGCTCAGTTTTCTAAACCATTTAACTATTACGGGCATATATGTCACAGACGGCTGCTTGAAGCTCCAGCGAACGTTGTTTGAGATTCCCATTGCTGCCAGAGAAACTATCGAGGCAATTGTATTGGTTCGTGATGGCCGCGCTGCTACCCTTTCACTCTCGGCTTTACCTTAGATAGGTCTGGCTGGCTTTCTTTTGTCTATGCCTTAGCTAATGATGTTTCTACTAGTACGCCTATCCCTTTATCTATGCCTTAGCTACTGATGCTTCTACTGGTACGGGTTATGTAACAGCCTCTGTACTGGTTCGTGATGGCCGCACTGCCAGATACGCTGCGGGCTTCTACTGGTACGGGTTACTTAATCGACAGTATCAACTCTGTACTAGTTCGTGATGGCCGCGCTGCAACATACGCTGCGGGCTGAGGCAGGGACTAGCTGCCCCGCAACCCGTCTTGTTTTTAATTTAGTTTTATTTCGTTTCTCTCTATAATTCCGGGTGACGAGGATGGGAAATAGGTAAAGAAGACTCGCATAAAAGCAATGTTGTATTTACAAGATAGAGATTGAATAAAGGTAAGACTTCTGCCTTGAGCATAAGCAACGCACACAACTTTTGGATGAACATTATTACCATCGTGATGGAGGTTAGTTTTCTAAAAATCCAGATGTAATAGAGATAGTGAGAACTGACCCAAATCTAAATGTAATAGAAATTGTGAGAACTAAAACAAATAAATGAAAATAGGCTCTCGGCCCAACCAATAAACTGATCCATATAGGTAACCTGCAGGCATTCACAGCATGGTTGGCAGAATAGTCAAAACCTTCGTTGTTATGAAGGAATGCAGCTTTTTTTATTTTTAATTTAGTTTTATTTCGTTTCTCTCTATAATTCCGGGTGACGAGGATGGGAAATAGGTAAAGAAGACTCGCATAAAAGCAATGTTGTATTTACAAGATAGAGATTGAATAAAGGTAAGACTTCTGCCTTGAGCATAAGCAACGCACACACCGTTAATCCGACGGGTGGAGCTCGCATCCAGCATCTGGACCCTCTCTCTGGGTCGTAGCATCTCTTTGGGTTGTAGCATCAACAAGGTAATGATGCACAAGATTCAAATGCGTTAAAATCAAATACTACATGGGTTGGTACAGAGACAATTTTGAGCCCCCATGCTATAATTTGGTTGTGTACTGTAGATGGTTGTTTTTGAATTGAAAAGGTTGTCATTTAGTTTCTTCATAAACAATCGAATTGCAAATACTGAAATAAAAAACCACTCCAACCAGGTTGGCGATTGCACTGCTCTCTGACGAAACTAATGTGAATGTGAGACCACCATCGCTAACTAATACCCTGGAGAAGATGCTAGTCTGCTAAATGAGTTTCGCCATCTGTCATTATTTTTTAAGTAATGACATCTTCATAGTATCCATGAACAGATTTGTTTTTACAAGGGAGGCGCAGGATTCTGTAAAAAGAAAGTGAGCACCAGACCCTGCCATCGATGTAATAATAGCGTTTCGACTCATTGAGGAAGAGTAAATCCTTGTCGTTGCTCCAATTGTGGATTGCATTGTTAGTTGTGAAGTTATTAGAGTTGGGCTTATTTACCTGAACTGCATTGTGTTGATCCTTCTGATACATAAAAGTTGCAAAAATGAAAAACAGAAACAAAGGTTCGAAACTCAGGAAACTGAAAACATAAGAAAAGAGGTCCAAGTTCGAAACCTAGTAAAAGCATAAGGTACTTACAGATCTAGTCTCTTAGTCGTATGTTTGGCATTTGCAATAGGCTCATTTCAAAATTTTCCGGAGAAACTCTATTGTTTTAAATCTTGGGTGCAGAACGAACATTTGAATTTTTGGGCACTGAGGAGAATTGATTGCATACCTCCGAAGAAATCCCGAGAGTTGTACATTTGATTGCATACCTCTGAAAAAATCCAGAGAGTTGTACATTTCACGGAAAAGGGCCTGGTCAATTAATGGAAGTCCCCGAAGTATCCATGACATGTATGTATAACCATCCATACACATGGTCATGTGAACTCCAAAAAATCGTATTATAGACTATTCCAATCCTATACTATTCGGTATTCGGAGTAGTCTATAATGCGAATTTTTGAGATTCCCTCCCCATTCTCCTGCTGATTTTCGGCCGATGTGACGTCGCCGTCATCCTTCCCCATAAATAAACATGTATGCCGTATGGGCAAGGGCTAACCAGCCTGCCATAGGGCATTAAATGCCCTGGTACATGCAGGCTATATAACAATATAACACTGGCTTGCTGGCTACATAAATTGAAAATAAAAGCAGTGCGTTATATTGTTATACAGCCTACATGTACCAGGGCATTTAATGCCCTATAGCAAGCTGATTAGCCCTTGCTGTATGCCGATGACCATATCCCTGCATCCGATGACCATATCCCTGCATCCGAATACGGACGATGATATCCCTGCATCCGAATACGAACGATGTCGATGACCATAAACCTGCGTGCGAATACGGACGAGGCACTAATTATGGATGTGCATCGAGGAATTTTCTGTCGCCTCAGTCTCAGCCTTGGTCGCAACATGATAGTATGTAATCCAGTCTGCCGACATTAGTACTCATATACCCATTTGATTTGAATTCAAATTTGAATTTTGAAGCGCGCTATTTCCTAAGAGAAGCGAGGAGATTAGTCCCGTGTCATATACCCATTTGATCTGAATTCAAATTTGAATTTCGAAGCGCGCTATTTCCAAAGGGAAGCGAGGAGTCCAGTCCCGTGTCAGAGCAGATCATCAGCTGTTTTGAGTTTGCCTTAACGGGTTACAGAAGAATATTGAAGATGGTTAGCTCCCCTTGCTGTTCAAAAGAAGGTCTTAGCCGTGGGGCTTGGTCCGCCATGTAGGATATGAATCTCTCTGAATACATTCGAATTCATGGCAGCGATGGATGGAAAAATATCCCTAAAAAAACAGGTGAGTTTCAGTAAAATTCTAATTGCAATTCTAAAAAGCAGGTGAGTCACCTTGGGAAACCGACCAATTTGTGACTGGAAAAGTAGTGATGTAGGAATTTGGTTATCAACTATCTACAGGATTATCTGGTTCACTATAAAAGTAAATAAATTGCCATGTCTAATATTCCCGTTATGCATATGATCATATAGCCTAATGAACTTGAAGGAAGCAGAAGTAGAAAATAAATAACTAGAGTGAATTAAGTTCAGTGTATTAGGCTATCTTATATGATCCTAAAGGCATAACCACCCAATATTGTGTGAAAATGAGGTATAGTTTGATCTATGCTTCAATGTCTCGGGAAAATGAAGAAAAAATTAAGAATTTCCAACGCTACTAGAGAAGTTGAAGCAGGAAAAGAGGGAGGCCCATCCAAGGTCATAAATATCCTATATGATCAAGTGGGAAAAGACCAGGAGGAAACGGATACTCAAGAGAAGGCTTAATTAAAGATAACACAAGAGTAATAAGCCACAAACATAAATAATAGTAAGAAGCTCAAAGATGGTAGAGATGAAAAGAAGT
Source organism: Pinus taeda (assembly GCA_000404065.3). NCBI lineage: Eukaryota > Viridiplantae > Streptophyta > Pinopsida > Pinales > Pinaceae > Pinus > Pinus taeda. The sequence continues at coordinate 45,223 of APFE031522921.1, read as the reverse complement.
TGGTTTAAGAAGAAAGGAAGAGAAAAAAAGAGAAGAAGCTCTAAAAAATAAAGAGGAAGATGAAGATCAGAATGGAAAAAAACTTGAGGAAGAGGTGAGAAAGAAAGGAGAGGAAGAGGTTATGGACAAATAAATAGAGGAGGATTTAATTACCAATGAATTAGTTTATAAGAAATTTTAACAAATTAGATTAAATATCTTGGAAGATGAACCAATTATAGCTACCTTAAATATTCAACCTCCAACTCCCCTCACAAGAGGACACCCGCCACTTAGTGAAATGGGCATCATGGTCCAAGGATAATAAAGGATATTAGGCATCTCAAAATTAGCTTTCGACTAGTTTAAGCATAAGACCAATTAGGAAAGGAGGAAATATTACCCTAATGAGTCAAATCGACCTATCTCGATCAATCTAGAAAGGGAAATTGTAGCAGACACGAGGACTAACCCTAGGGTAATAACTTCAACAACTAAGAAGAACATCGATTATTTATCTCACGAAATTGAAAGTTTAAAGAAAGAGGTGGCCCACGCATGATAGAAAAATGAAAAACTCTTTATATAAAATTAAAGTTTCTTTACTATTATGTTATAACAGGGAAAGTTTACAATGCGTAATTCTTGAAGAGATAAAGGAACAAGAGGAAATGTTGAAATAAGTATACAATAAGATGATAACAATGAATAAAGTAGTAGTACCCCTTTTTAAATAAAAAAGGAGTTGCAAGAAAAGCGGAAGTTAATAATACTTGTTCACTCAGTGGTAGATTTCACTCAATATTGGAGAAACAAGTACCCCAATTCACCCATAGAGTTATCTAAGAAAGGCAGGATGCAGGTTGAGCTTGATATGTTGGAGATGATAATGTCGTTGCAATCACATGAACAAATAAGCACAATCATAGTTAAGAAAATATGAGGCTACCTAAAGTACCATAGTAGATTGGAGGCCTTGGTTAGAATACACAAGATACCTAGCATAGTAGATTGGAGGCCTTGGTTAGAATACACAAGATACCTTGTGTCAGTACACTAGGATAAGTAAGAAAAAAATAAGAAGTCAATTGAGAAATATTTAAAACAATCGATATTAGAAAGCATGTAGTTATTGGAGAAGACTTGGAAATAATAGAATAAACCATTATTCAATATGTTTTATAGAATGGAAAGTTACATACCAAATTGAAAAAGTTTTGGAATAATTTGCAAGTGGATTCAAAGAAAATGCTATTAGATGCTTTAGGGTGTAGCATAAGATATGATCGAGAGTTAGCACAAAAGGTGAAGGATGTAGTTGTTGAGTACAAGGAATGGTATGAGTATATTAGTAAATAGCTTCATATAAAAGTGTCATATCTACCCATTACACGAATTCTTGCATGAATGTATTTTTCTTTTCATAATTTTGGTTATAATTTTGTAATTATAAAAGTGAAAAGAAATCAAAATATGCATAGATGTCAAAGGTCACATAAAAAATGAAGAGTCATGAAGGAATTCCAAGAGTCGTAAGGGAGTTGAAAGGTCACCTTTCTTCTTATAAATACACCTTCATGTCTAAAGCAACGAGACTTTTAGCTTTGGTTTCTATTGGGTGAATCCATGAAGATGGTCTACACTTTTGGGCCAAATGTGCCAATGAAATTTAAAAATTTTACTCTTTTATCTAATTAAAGCCCCCAAAATTCATATAATCTTTGTGAGTTTTGATTTGGAGTACTATTTTGATTTGGGTCATGATATATACACAAAGAACTAAGCTACTCATCTTGAAACCTTACGTTTTTTATGCAATTTTTTTTTTTAATTATTTTTCGAAGGTGGGGAATTAATTTTTGAATTGCATTTTTCAAACACATGTGTCCATGCATGAAATTTTTTTGCTATATAAATAAATTAGAAAACAAAGAGTACCCTTTTCAAGAGGAATCGTAAATGAAGATGATGTAATTTTTTGAATTTTTTTTTGTTTTGTATATTTTATGTTATTCATTTTTCATTCAACCCCTTTGAAACTATCCTAAAAAACTCAAGCATAAAGTTTAAAAGAAAATGGATGGACAATATTATATTAATTTGAAAATTTCAAACTCATATTCTATTGGATAGAGGATTGCTTCCTGAATCTAATGTGATTAACTCTACCACCTATGGACAAATATTGCCTTAAGTTCATCATTATATAAGCTAGGGTTGCAGAGAAATCTGTAAAAGGGGAGCTAAAACTCTATATTTTAGGCCCTCAACTGCCTAATCAAGCACTTAAAATGGTCAGTTTAACACTTTAGATAAAATTTGCAACAACTCAATCGAGGGTTTAACAAACCCTCAATCAAGATTTTAACATAGTTAAACAAGGGGATCGATCGAGCTCCTTTTTCCACCCAAAAAAAAAGTAAAACAAAACACAACCAAACTTTTGTTCATGGAAAAATAACACAGAATGTCCATTCATCGAAAAATAATAGAACTTGAAAATTAAACAAATATTGAAAACAAACACAGGAAATTGTAGAATTTGATCTCGAAAAGGGCTCAAGTGCCAAACCAACAGGAAGCTCAAAAATTTGCTAGAGAAAGGAAGAGAAAAATATGACAAATATTGAGAGAACAACAACAATAGGAAGATTATCCAATTCAATAGATTCATGCAAATACATGTAATTCTTTGTCTCACTTCTCATATTAACCACTCCATGTTCTATGCATTAGGAAATATGATTCAAGAAAAGAAAATAATGGAGAATGAAATAATAGAACTAAGATTAAATAAGTAGTGAAAGTAATGCAATGTATTTATAATTTGAGATGCAACAAGAACTACAGAAAAATCACTTGTTGTGATTAATGGTTCATTACAAAACGGAAACCACTTGAGTTCATGCAAATTGTGAACCACCTATGAATTGTAATGGTTGAGGATAACCTCCAGAAACTAAGGATGTCATTTAACCAAACAACATCGTTAGATTTCCATATTATTTACATGAATTACAATTCATGGAAATATTTACAAGAGGTATTAGCAAAAAGGGTTTTCAAATAGGTGCTCCAAAATCTAGAAACATTATTTTGACTATAGGAGTTAAAAGAGAGAAAAGGTGTCAAGATCTAGAAGGAACAAGACCATATTTTCTTCCAGTGTGCATGTTGAGAAGACATTCTTTGTTAACATATAACAACATTAAATATTCATGACATCTATCATCATAACATAATGGTTCCTTGAATCCTAAATGATGATCACTACCTTTCAAACACTTCACAAGTTTCTTTTTGTGATCCTCAAGAATGTTTTGAGAATTTGTTTAATCGTATTCAAAAACATACAAAGTGTAGTGTATATTTTTGCTTGCACAAAAAAGGAGTATATAATGAGTATCATTATAATCCTCCATGGAAGGCTCATTATTAATCAATATTATTCACATATTATAAATGAAAAAGAAATATTAGCATGCACGTATTAATGATATGCTAAATGTTTACAATGTTAGTCTTCTTAGACCATGGAAATCTCATGTTCATTTCTAGCTACTTGTTTATAAACATGTATTTGTGAAATATTTTGCAAAGTATGCTTCAAAAGACGAAAATAAGCTATAAATTTTTCAAGATATGATGTAAAAAATTCAAAACATAAAAGAAAATGGATATCCTTCTTTGAGTGCATAAAAAAGGTTTCATGTAGAAACATATAGCTCTTTTAATCCTCTTACCCATCCCACTGCCCTACTTGATTTTTTTGCTAAAGTTTCCATGTATAATCTCCCAAAAAAAATACTCAAATAACTTGTTCCGCTCTTCACCAGAAATGATAACAATGTCTCCATTATTGACAAGACCAAAGCATGTTCATTGTTCTCTAAATATACTAAAACTTCCATCTCAATTTCTCTATGTTTCCTTATCAACAATTTCTTTTGTCTTCTCATACTTCTCATCCCACACTTCTTCCACTTTTTATTTGGAATTGTGAAATGATATGTAGTTATGATAAGTTATTCCTTTAATAAAGTTCTTATTACCATTATTTTATGATAATTTTAGTTACACGTTTAAGACTAAATGTTATAGTGATTCAAATGAAGAAAAGGTTTTCCAACTAATTTCATCTTCAATAATGATTATCAAATATTAACATACTTTAAATCTAGTTGAATAGGTGCCTTATTGTTGGAGTGTGTATTTATGTATTGTGTATTTTTTTAGTCACAAAATATCTTATAAGTATTTGTATAAATATACATATATAATTTTCTTCTCTCATGAAATCAACTTTTCCCTTCAATTTTGGTAATCACTAGCTTGATTTTTCAAGAATATTTCATTCTCTCAAATTCCAAGTATTCTCCATATCATTAAGTTAGTAATAATTCCCTCAATATGTAATTAGAATTCCTACATAATAATAAATTTTAACTTCTATTAGTCTTTAGTTCAACAACCTTGCAAATTATTATACAATATATTGTTCGTCAACTTTGCTATGTTCGTCCTCTTCTCATTGTTGAGCCACTCTCTTTGGCTTCTTTAGGTTTTTATTTACACTCCAATTCTTCTAATTTTATTCTTAACACCTATTCTATTTTCATATTTTTTCTCTTCCCTTCTCTTCTTACAATAACTTTTACTTGGAATTGGATTTTAATTGAAATGTTCGGTGAATGCGATATATGACCAAAAATATAATACCATCTTTATTATAGGGATCACTTTTAGTTAAAAATTTATATATTCTTTTGAAGAAATGAAAATTTGTTTCTAAGAAGCACTAATTTTAAAAAAGGTCAAATGCTACACTTGGTAAATGTGACTTGTTCTGAAACCAAACAAAGCTTAAAACCTATTCACTAGTAAAATTTTAGGGTTATAGAACAATAGTTTGCCTTTATCACACACCCTTCAATCCCATGCCTAAATGGTTAAGTTTTTTCATTTCTTAAACATGTGTTGGGGGGAGAGTGAAGAGATATTATTGCTTGTGGAACTAGATTACTTGGAAAAAAGGTATATAGAAGTGTCTAAAACCCTAATCACTTTCATTCTAGTGAAATTCAAACTTATTTTATTGGTAAACAAAGTAGGTTCGCTTGAGGTTTTATTTCATACCTTTTCATTGCTCATATGTTAAGCATGCAAAACTTCATACAATTTCATTGTTCACATGTAAAGCATGTAACATCAAGGAGAAGCAAGATGGGAAGCTACACAAATAGTTGTTGTTCTTTACTATAGTTATTCTAAATTGGGGATTTTGATACTGAGTAATATTTTCACTATCTATTCTATAAGGGTGAACAATAATAACGTTGAAATAAGTGGATGAAAAGCTAAGGGAAATATCAAGGTAATAAATAAATTTTTTCAAGAGGTAATGTTAAAGATAAAATTTGCAATGTATTTAAACACAAACATAACAATAATGAATGGTTCCATGGGCTCTTGGAACAAACTAATGAATGCATCTATCTAGATTTATAGGTTACCCACCAATTTCATGGAGAGAGCATTATATATATATATATATATATATATAACATATATATACATACATACATATATATATATATACATACATAATATAATAATATAATATATATACACATATTATATATAGATATATATATATATATATATAGATATATATATATATATATATATATATATACACAATATATCATATATATATATATATATATACACATATATATATATATATATATATATATATATATATATATATATATATATATATATATATAATATATATAAGTGAACATTATAGTAAAAAAGATAGCTTAGAAATGGTAATATTCCTAAGACAAGAATTGGAGAATCATGTAAAAATAGTTTATTTATATTTTGTAGTTATATTTATCAAGCTCTTTCTAATTTGGTACTTATTGGTATTAGGATTTTTATTTTCCTCACTTCAATTGGTATTGATTTGTTTAACATACATGCAAAAACAAGTATATTATGCTCTTAAGTTTCCTCTTAAATATATGAAACCGTTATGCATGACTAGTCTCTAGAAATATTTCAAGAAGAAATTCAACACATATTGGATATATTTTCACTGAATTCTATAATTGTAAGACATGTTGTAGAGCATAAAAAATGTTTATTAATTGTCGACATTAATTAATGATAAATTGGAATATGAAATCCTATCATGTATTATCCATGACAAGAGAGATTTAAAAATACTTCATCATCATATGGAAAAGAATTCCTAGGAAAAGTGATGTTGTAATACAAAGAGGTAAAACTCGAAGTATATTGCTTAGCGTGCACACTTAGTGGCTACCCAACACTTTAGTTATGATTCGATCACATATAGTTCAAGGGCCAATTAATTCTCTCTCATCTAACCAACGCACCATAGTGACAAGTCTTAGGTAAATTATCTTACCCTATAGGTGACTATTGTGGGATGCAACCATACCTGGATTAGATTTTCATGGTCACTGGTATGCTACCTAGTCTCCATCATTATAAGTTGTTTTCACCAAGTATGTTAGTATCGTCCATATGATGGGATTGAGACCCCCATCAGTGGTGGCTTGATAAAAGGTTCTAGTGACTTGCATTGAATGGACAAGGCGTGCAGGTGTCTACGAATGTTCTCTTTCTCTATTGCATGGATGTGTGGATTTCAAAGTACCTGACACTTTTTATAGCATACTTATTACATTTCTTACATATTTTTTCTTGTAATCTTAAAAACATAGGTGTATGGCATTAGGAAATAAGAATTTCATCTTCTTGGCATATCCACGCACTCAATTGAGCAGTCATCATTGCAGTCCTTGACCCAAAATGTTACTACTAAAGAATTCAGATTCATCCTCCCATTGAAGGAGGATTTTATCCCCTTACAAGTCACAAAAAGGTAAGCACAGACATGCCGTCCCAACCATCACTAGTCAGGTTTTCTTTGACTCACAACATTGATGCCTCAACTTGTTCAAGGGTTCCCCCCTCAATCATCTTCTACTATTAAATACTTATGGTTCACTCACTTTTATATGTTGTATTGTCTGTGCAGGGATGGATATTGATCAACCAGATGAAGAACAAGATGTTCCCTATCATGTTGGTCAACCATTAGAGGAACAATATTTTACCTATCACGTTGGTCAACCACCAAAAGAATGAGTTGTACCCTCTAGAATTGATAGGATAAAAGGGAGTTGCAGTGTTTTGGAAAGGGGTGGAAGGTTTGCAAAAAATATGAATGCCAACATAAGAGAGGAAATTGGGGTGACTATTTGTAATCACACTATTTGATAGAATGTTAGTAACATCATTTGAAATTATTTTGAAAAACATTTAGTTGTTGCACAAGTTCAGATGTTGCATGGGTTTATCAAACATAAGGAACTAATACATGCAACAAATATTTTGGGTATGCAAGATGCTAAAAGAAGGAAGACATGTCTGATTGTCATTGGAAATATATCAAAAGAATTTTATATGTTTGGAAAATCAAGGAAACTCAACATTCAAGTTGCTCGTATGGTAATTACAACTACTATTATTTCACCAAGTACATCAAGACAACTAATGTTGGCAACAATGTCAAAATTTCTCAATGTTTTGTGACAAATATTGCACAAGCATGCCAAATTGAGAGTTCAAGTAAATGAAAATGATGAAGCTTCTTGTTGGGCTCTTATCATCACGCAACCCTACCTAGATAGGCTTACATAAGGAATCAGACCAGTTGTGGTACAGTTTTGGGAGAGCCATTCTTATGCTATTCCATATAGAAACCATGTTATGTGACATAACCTATTGAAATGTGAGTACATAGATCATGCTAAGAATGTTGTAGAAATGATGGAAGTTGTAGAATTTGAGTAATTTCATAAAAGAATCCCCATGTCAAGATATCCATAAGCCTTTTTAAACAATTGAAACCATGGTTTATTAGGCATAATGCAATCCATGAAATTTGTTGTTGTAGATATCATGTTGAATTCCAACTTCATTACAACACAGTCTAGGAATTTTGCGAGAAGAACTAGCATGGCGTCCCTCCTCCTCCAACAATGCGCAATTTGTTTCACCAATATTGTGTAGGAGGGAGCAAGGAGAGTTGTTTTAGAAGAAAGTATTTATAGGTGGGAAAATATGCACTGAATTTGATGATTTGGAATTGTTCCATGTGAACTTTCCCATTGATCTTAACCAGTCTAGGATGCCAGATGTCCCCGTCATATGGAAGTGATATGAGTATGTCGTGGTAAATCAACCATATTCTTCAACATTGGCACCAAGGAGGATCAATTGTGTTGAGGATGATATTCTTATTTCAAAATTCATGGGGATTTTGGAGAACCAAATATATAAATATATGTCAAACAATCGCACAATTTTAGGTGGAAAGCTTCTAAATTTAAGCATTCTCACAAGGTATTCTAGTAAGGCACAATCTTATTAGTGGTAGACTATTCTAAGAATTACACATTTCCCCCTAAAATAGAGATATAGAGTGAGTATTATCACTCGGACCAAGTGTCCATATTTGTACATTATTTATACAGACATGTACAATTGAATGTTGATGGTCGGAGCAACACTAATGAGTCATGTGAAGTGATTAAGGAGTATCAATTCTACACCAGTGATGATCGAGAGCATGACACATTTTTCATGCAACATTGTTTTGGACTTATTTATGAATATTTCAAAAGGAATGACATGTGATTAAGAAAGCATTGCATTTGGTCAGATGGTTGTTCAAGGTAGTTCAAGTCAATATGTCATTTTTATTAGTTCAGTCAGCTACACAAGGAGATAAAGATTCAACATACTTGGATTATTTTTCAAATAAGACATGGAAAGGGTGAACAAGATGGTGCAGTTGCTTATGTAAAATCAGGACTTAGGAGTTACCAAATATTCCATGACGTATATTGACTCAAATCATTAGTGGAGGTGGTCAATTGGTGCAAATCCCATTTAGGACATGAAGGTCATGGATCTATTAGGCTTGTGCATAGGTTCTTCTGGAATGTTTAACTTGTTGATGTGAATATATTCATTCCTTGGTATTGTAATACTATTGAAAGCACATGTCAAATACACTCAATGCAGAGTAAAGACATGGGGGAAATCTTTCCATCGAGACAAGAAAAATTGCATGTTTCTGTGAGTTTTGCATTAGAGAAAATGGATGTAAACTTGATTAATGTGAAAATCATAGATATGTGAAAGGATGGAAATATGCCCCTCTTAATCTAAAGGGGCCTCATCCAATTTAAACATGGTAAGAGATGCACATTGAAGAGGACATCATTTCACTTGATCATGATCAAGTCTCTGATGTTGTAAAGGAAGGTATGTGGCATCCATCATTAATGGTTCCATCTATAAATTAAAATCTCAAATTTATAACTAAGACATATTTTTTATTTTTTTTGTAGGTGGTGTCTTTGTTGTTACTTCCCCCTCAGGAAATGAAGAAAATGTGGCCTACTATTGATGTGATGCACACAAGTAAAAATAAATTTGGCGCGACCATATGAAGATGGAAAATTCACATACCGAATTGATGACATAGATGTGATGAGTCATTTTTTTGAAAGGGTAAAAGACTAGGGTGGTGACATTATTTATAGAGATTTTATGCTTGAATACATATCCTACCAATGCATCCATCTAGTCATAGCAGATCATATTTGTTAGCACTCGTAATTTAATAAGGCTATGAAATGATTACAAAGGTAACCACAAAACCACTTTGGAAGCTAGGATCTAGCCCTGCCAGCTTCAGAGAGGGATCTCTCTGTCAGATATAGATTTGTTTGGTTTCAGATATTAGGCTAGTTATCATGCACAGTTTTGGGTTGTTTAAAAGGTTTGGTTGGAAGAGCAAGGAAAAAGCCATTTTGGCAATGGAGTCAAAGAGGCTTAGGGTGATTAATTTGAAAAAATACTAAGCTTAAGTGAAACAAGGCAAGGTAGGCATACTATTGGATCCTTGTAGTTTATGAGAAAGAGAAGGAAGAAATGATTAAGTGTCCATTAAGAAGAGAGCAATTAAGAATTCTATTGCTTAACTTCAATAGAAAACATTGAAATTATTCAAAGCCAGAATCAGAGTGTACATCAAAACAAATTATGTTCTTCAACTTTCTATTGAATAATTCAGATTAGAAAACACATATGAAAAATAGAGAAAACTGATTACAGTAAGAAGCATTTCACCACATAGATATGACACAAGAATCCTGAAACAATTTGCTTCTATTAATGAAAATGACCACTAAATCTCAGTGATCAGCTTTACAATAATGGTAGTATTTCTCAGAACAAGCCCCAACTTCTATTACTTCAATTGATAAAGTATTTATACAAATTCTTCACAAAATATCTTGATAGAAAATATCAAGATTCATTACAAATATCTGAAAACTATATTACAAAAATAGGACTAAACTATAGGATATTTAAAACTAATGAATCTACTTGGCACTATCTTTGAAGATTTATGGTTATAAGGAACAACAATTCGAATTTGATAGAAACTCTTATTTGATGAGGTGGCATCCAAGTCACTAACTATCCATGAGCTTTTTGCTGTCGAAATTATGAAAAATAGGGTCTAGAAATCCATTTGTATATCCTAAAAAATAATATTTGTTAAAATATTGAGAGAGGTTTTTGTAAATGATGATGTTAGAAACACAAACCTCTTTCCCTTTTTGAAAATTCATTTCCACTTGCTCGGAAAACGTATTTTAAAACACTGGCTAAAAACAAGAAAATTCGGGAAAATATGCCTGCAAAGCTTCCTCCAAATATCCCAAATCATTAAAGATGTTAGAAAAATAAGAGAGGTTTTTGTAAATGACGATGTTATAAACAAAAACCGCTTTATTTTTTTGTAAATTCGTTCTTCAGTTTTTTGTAAACCATGTTTTAAATTACTGTGATGTATAGGAAAAAAAACATAGTTTTAACTAACCATGAAACAAACATATGACGTGGAGGTGGGAGGTGATATGGAGGTGGGAAATATTTTGAAGAAATATGGTTGGTGGAAATATTTGACATGTGAGTGTGGAAGGAAGGCGCAGGAGTAGTGACGTGGCAGGGAAATGACGTGATGGGGGTAAATAGATGTTGGTGGGAGATGGGCAATTTTCAGAGGGGGGTAGAAGTGGTAAATGGTTTTAGGCAGGGGGGTTGTTAAACACATGAGGGACAGCCACGTCACATAAGAGAGAAAAGGGGAACAACTTTTCCCCCCCCTATGGTTAATTGTCGGAGGGGCTGGGGATTTTTAAATTTGATCACTCGTCGTCAATCCCGGCGGGTTGAATCATAGTCGTTCCTTCTTGCACACCAGTTGTTACAATATTTACAATTCAATTAATCATAAGCATGATCAATTACCTTAAGGCGGACTTAGACTAGAATTCCTTTTTATTTATCTCCTAAGCCATTATATCACAATTAAATAATGTGATTACTGCTAATTATTTTCATGGAAATAATTTCATAAATGAATCATTATGTACATCTCTCAAACCCAAATAATCAGGTGAAACAATAACTCATCCTATAAAATTTATAGGGTCCTAATAATGGCTCCAATGGGGATGGCATCCTCCCTGTGAGGTGCCAAGAATATCATAGACTAGTAGCCTGATCCATAGGGCTGATCCCAAATCTTCAACCTATTCTACCATAAAATCTCTACGACTGAAAAAATCTCAAACTAAAATCAAAATCATTCTGCAAACTGAAATCTAAATTATACACTGAACTGAAAGTTGTACTACTATCTGAAACTGAAACAGACAATAATGCTTCAAAACAATGCTCAGAGTACTAAGCTTATTTGCACACAACTACCTATCCTATACTACTGAAAATCATGCTAAATCAAATAATACAAAAATGCCAATGAAGCAAGTCAAGTAGCTGCTGAAATAAGTGGACTTCTTCATTGCTTGTTAGTAAAACCAAAAGGACAATTTGACTATTGGTCCACAAAATCAAAGTTGTAATTTACAATGGCAACTGCTGATGGATCTAGTCCTTATAGTGAAAAATTGGTTGAACACTTCAGCTAAAAAGAACCTCCATATAGTTTGCCACAATATAATTAAAGGCATGATTAATTAGTTTACCTTTCAGGCCTTCAATGACCAGTTCAGCATGGATGTTTTTTCTAGTTGTATCCTCAAGGTTAAACCCTGATTCCAACTCAGTGGTTTCAGTCTTGTGCTTAAAAACAAAACTCTCATCAATATACAAATCAAAAGGAAATACAATATCCTCTTGTTTTGGAGAAGGAAGATTTTCTAAGAATTGTTTAGGATCATGGAAACTATATGACTAAATATGAAAATCCAAAAGTTCAATAACCTTCTCAAATCTTTCAGCAATTAACTCAACAAAACAAATTTTACCTTCAGGAGAAAATTTGCTCATTTTCAAACAATGAAACACAGGCATTGAAAAACTTCATCAATTTGAAAATCTGCTAATGTATCCCTGAGTTCTTTTAAAATTTCACCATATATAGGGTTTACCACATAGACAATCGTGTTGCTTAGCAAGAAATCTGATCAATATGCAGTGGAGTCACCATGAGTTTTCTGCAAATCTTGATTCTTTAACAGTGGAGTCATCCTGAAAACTTTGAAGCTCTAGATACTTGAAACATGGATTCGCCAATTGAAAATAAATAAATAAATAAAAATAAAATAAAATAAAATACATAAATAAATATAAATAAATAAATAAATAATAAATAAATAAAATAGCAAATAAAATAATAAATAAAAATAAATAAATTCAACCTTCTTGTGTCTGATCATTGTCCACAATTAGTAATCAGATTCTGGTACTTGATACTCTTTCCCGAGTAATATTAAATAGTTCTTCCCTAATATGGTCACCACTATTTTAGCACTCTATAATTTAATAATGTTGTGAAATAATTACAAAGGTAACCACAAAATGACTTTGGAAGAAGGGATCTAGCCCTGCCAGCTTCAGAGAGGGGTCTCTCTGTCAGATTTAGGTTTGTTTGGTTTCGAATATTGGGCTAGTTATCATGCATAGTTTGGGGTTGTTTAAAAGGTTTGGGTGGAAGAGCAAGGGAAGTGCCATTTGGGAAATGGAGTCAAAGAGGCTTAGGGTCATCAATTTGGAGAAATATCAAGCCTAAGTGAAATAGGGCAAGGTAGGCATACTACTTGATCCTTGTAGTTTATGAGATGGAGAAGGAATAAATGATTAAGTGTCCATTCAGTAGAGAGCAATTAAAAATTATATTGCTTAGCTTTAGTAGAAAACATTGAAATTATTCAAAGCCAGAATTAGAGTGTACATCAAAACAAATTATGTTCTCCAACTTTCTATTGAGTAATTCAGATTAGAAAACACATATGAAAAACAAAGAAAACTTATTAAAGTAAGAAGCACTTCACCACATAGATATGACGCTGGAATCTTGAAACAACTTGCTTATATTAATGAAAATGGCCACTAAATCTCAGTGATCAACTTTACAATAATGGTAGTCTTTCTCAACACAAACCCCAACCTCTATTACTTCAATTGATGAAGTATTTATACAAATTCTTCACAAAATGTCTTGATAGAAATATCAAGATTCATTACAAATATCTGAAAATTGTATTACAAAAATAGGACTAAACTATAGGACATTCAAAACTAATGAATCTACTTGGCACTATATTTGATGATTTCAGGTGATAAGGAACAACAATTCAAATTTGATAGAAACTCTTATTTGATGAGGTGACATCCAAGTCACTAACTGTCCATGAGCTTTTTCCTCCCGAAATTCTGAAAAATAGGGTCCAGTGATCCCTTTTTATATCCAAAACCATAATAGTTTTTATAATATAGAGAGAGGTTTTTGTAAATGATTATGTTAAAAACAAAAATGTCTTTCAGTTTTTGAAAATTCATTTCCACCTACTCGAAAACCACATTTGACAAAACTGGCTAAAAATGGGGAAATTCAGGAAAATATGTTTCCAAAGCTTCATCCGAATATCCCAAACCATAAACGATGTTAGAAAAATGAGAGAGAATTTTGTAAATGAGGATGTTATCAACAAAAACCACTTTCAGTTTTTGTAAATTAGTTCTAAGTTGTTTTTAAACCATGTTTGAAATTACTATGTTTTATAGGAAAAAAATATAGTTTTAACTAACCATGAAACGAACACATGACGTGGAGGCGGGAGGTAATATGGAGATGGGAGATAATGTGAAGGCACATGGTTGGTGGAAATAGTTGACGTGTGAGTGTGGAAGGAAGACGTGGGAGTAGTGATGCGGCAAGGAAATAACGTGACGGGGGTAAATAGATGTTGGCAGGAGATGGAAGGTTTTTGGAATGGGGGTAGGAATGGTAAATGGTTTTAGGCAGTGGGCGGGAAGGGGGGGAGGTTTTGAAACACATGAGGGGTGGCCATGTCGCATAAGAGGGAAAAGGGGGAATAACATTTCTAACACTCCCCCGCCCCCATGGTTAAATGTCGAAGAGGCTGGGGGGTCTGAATTTGATCACTCATCATTGATCCCGACGGGTTGAATCATGGTCATTGCTTATTGCACAATAGTTATTAAAATATTTACAATTCAGTTAATCATAAGCATGATCAATTTCCTTAAGGCACACTTAGACTAGCATGCCTTTTTATTTATCTACTAAGTCAATAAAACAAAATTAAAGAATATGATTATTGTTAATTTTTTTCACAGAAATAATTTCAGAAATGAATCATTATTTACATCTCTCATACCCAAATAATCAGGTAAAACAATAACCCATCTTATAAAATTTCTAGGGACCTAACAAGATCAGTCTCACATAAATCAAAGCGAAGGAAGGTGAACCAAGGATATGGAACATGGCAATACCTAACCATGAATGTATTATGGAGACTTGGATTCCTATCACCCATTGGCCAGATGAGTAAATGATGCAAATATAAATTCGTGAAACAGAGTCTATAACAATAAAGTGTAATATAATCTAGCCTACAAGAGACCAACATATGAATTTTGTAATTTGGAAATGTGATAATTAAATATTTTTCTAATTTGGTATCTTTTTATGTGAATAATATTCATAGAGAAATGTTGCACTATGGTATTAGGTATTAGGAATAAAATCATAGACAAATAAAATCAAGAGATATAACTATATTGGGTTTGAAACTAATGCATCAAGTAGTTGTTTCCACATGTTTGACATGCATCTAATAATATTTTTCTACAAATGGATTTGTTTCCTAGTGAAGGATGATAATCTCTTAATCCCATAATCACCTTTTGTGGTGTCATGAATAGTTGAAGAATTTGTTAATGATCAAACATTGAATTTTATATGTATTCATAATTCATTGAATTAAATGATTGTCTATAAATTATATAAAGTGAGATTATAGAGAGGTGTTATATGAGGAGGAGACCATCCACCCATACCCTTCTTGGTTGAAATGAAATTTTATTACAAATTATTGAATATCAAATATTTTTTTTAAATTTGTTAATTTATAATGTTTACTTGACAAAATTTATGAACATTGATTTCTTATTCACAATAATAGAGATGTACTTTGATCCTAGATATAAATAGGATTAATCCTTATTTTCATGGGGTGAATTAACTTTTGAGAAGCACTTTTTATTGGTGAGAGTGGAAAGAGTTATTGAATTCCTCAATTATCCATTCTAGTATTTGTGCATGCCATCCCAATTTTTATTTATGCAATTACATACCAAATGTTGTATATACTTGTAAATATATCAAAACACATGTAATTTGAGATATATGCATTCATGCTAGTTTTGAATATATAGATTAAACATATAATGTTTTTAATAATATATTTTTAACACATATCCATTGTGAATCTAAGATACTCGGGTAGAATTTCAACTCATCGGTATTATAACAAACAAAAATAAAATCAAGCTACAACTTATAATGCTTAACTTCACTACGTAACTAAGGATAGATACATCGATTATAATATACGAAGTATATTAACTCAATCAAGCAAATATGTCACAGGATTGATGAAAATAATCAACATAAGAGAAAGGAAATATGCAAACATAAATGATCGTTCTATTATCATCTAATCATTTTCACAATGGTTTGGTTTCAATACAAGGGAAAAATCACGATTTGTTCCATTTTTAATCTTTATTTTAATAGATTATAAATGATATGAGCATTTTTTACCATGTCAAAAGATCAATTATGTTATAAATAAAACATTATTCTTTCACAATCAACCTATCACATTTGGGGGTCTGAAATGAGCGTTTTAAGGAAAAATATTAAAATGGTAAAAGCATATGCCCGGTTACACCAAGTTTGAGGTGTTCGATAGTCGAGGCTAATCTATGTGGCCTCATTAATAACGGCTAGATAAGTTAGATTGGTATAGAGGTATGAGATGAGTATTAAAAATAATAATGGAAGGTTTATATCTTCCAGCACACAAAATAAATGATATATTATTGTTATATTAGTTGGTCTATAAAGCGCACAAGGATGATACAAGTTTTAATATATCACGATGCATAATGTTATTTTATTATGTTAGTTACAATATAATATCATATCCATAATTATATTATAATCAGTATCATATGTATAATATTTTTAATATTTTTAATTTGTTATTATATATAATTTAATATATTATATATTTAAGTTAGTTATATAATATTATTATTATTTGTTATATTTTGTGTTATATATAATATATATATATATATTATATATATATATATATATATATAATATATAATATATAACAAAAATAAAAATAATTATATAACATATACTATATATATAATATTCTTGAGGGAATTTGGAATAGTTACTTTAAACATATAAATTTTTAATGAAATATGTATAACTCATTTATTTCAAGTTTAAATTCATTTGCTTTATTTAAATCTATTTATATTATCATTTCAATTCATTTATATTTTAATCAGTTTATTTTAAGTATTAAAGTGATTTTATCATAGTATGATTGTATTTATTTTTTTAGTTCATGAAACAAGAAATCAAAATGAATATTTTGTAAAATTTTACATTTTTGTAAATTTCATATTCATGGTTTGATGGTAAGTTATACATAATGCTTAAATCTTATACCATGGAGGTTTTAGTTGATTACATATGAATTTTTTATAAGCTTTTATTTTTCAATACCATGGGTAGCATTTTAGTCTAGTATATAATTGAAAACTATTAATAAAATAGATGATAAAAGTCATTAAATACAAAGTAAAATTATATTTTAAAATATAAATATTAGTCTTTTAATTAATTTTAAATTATCATTGTTATCTTTTTTAATAAAAAATATATTGTAGAATTTTATTTAAATCGATGAAATAATTAGCATTCATAAGCTTCCATAAAGTAAAATTTAATGAGCATCCATAAAAAATAATTAATAAACATCCATAAACTGAAATAATGAATATATCCATAAATGGTTCATATGAAAAAATATGCAAAGTACATTACATGAAAATCCATAAACTGAAATAATAAGCACCAAAAAAAAATAATGTTTATGTCCATAAATTATCCATATGAAAATATACAATGTATAGTACACATGTGAATGTGATCTATGAAATGGGCCTGAAAAATATACAAATTGTGTGGTCTAAGTAAAAATATCCCTATGTGACAGTTGGTTAAACATGGCATATAGATCCTGGCACTGTAATATAACAAATTCATGTTTAAATTAATTATCATTATTTACAAAACAAACAATATATAAATAAATGGTTTTTCCAAGTTAAATGACATATGAATCTATTAACCTAGCTCAAGTCCAAATGAAAGGTAGGTGGGATGGGGGTCAAATCATTCTAAGTTTGGTGCTCATGTTCCTGTGGCTCAACAATTTGGGCCTACGCCAATGGACCCGCATTAGGAATGTCTTTGTACCCAACATCCTACTCACCCAGTCCCAACATTGTGGCCTGGAAACCTCTATGCATATGGGATTATGTACATAATGGAAAAGACAAATTATAAGTAGTTTAGACAAATTAATTAGCATGCATGTAACTTAATAAAATGTTCAAATATTAGGAATAAATAGTTTACCTCAACTTCTAGTCCATGTGGCTTTACATAGTGACTCTCCTTCATGTGAGTGTGATGAGGAGGAGGCGTTAGAGACTACACGAAAACACGCATTGATGGAGGTTGCTTTAGTTGAGCAATTGGCCCCTAAAATGAACTCACAAGGTCATTCATATAGACCTATGTCTACAAATTATCATGGACTTATTAATATAAATGAAATATAATATTGACTTATTAATATACATAATGTATAATTTAATGATAAGATTCAAAAGTTTCATATATATGTACCTAGCATATGTCATGTTGACCATACACCCCTTAAGTCTCATGAATGACACCATGAAACATACGCACACATGCCAAAACCTAGTTAGGGCTAGAAGCTTAAGCACTGAATCATTAACCAATGGAACTAGTGATTCATGTGACAATGATGGTGGTCTACTCATCTCTCCACATAATGCGACCTATGCACTAACCAATTTTTTATGCATGCTCTTTGCAATTGTATTCCCGATCTCAACATCGAGTTGTCATGGGTCCTCTAACTTGATCGTAAATAACTTGCTTGAAGATGGTGGTGGCACTAATATCGAAGGTGGTGGTACATACACATCGTCCTTACAAGGCCCAAGGAAATCATAGCTATTTCCCTTACTAGATCCATAAAAATTTGATCCAGTGCCAATGTAATATGGCCTCATATGCAACACGAACTTTGATATCAATGTTGGGCATAATAAAGGGGGACCTAGTCCTAACGGTGGAATTAGCCCCAAGCTTCAATCAATCAATCATAAACAAAGGGAACCACATCAACATTCCTAAAATATTTGAGTGGAATTTTACCATGATGTCTAGCATGGACCAAAGGGATGTCAAACAACTCACCACACACATAAATGTCATTGGTAACATCTTTCACTACATCCCAAGTATTTATGCCTCTAATCTCCTGCCTTCTAGTCCTCTATATGGCATGTAGGAGGTCACTCTGTGGGACCACCCTCTCGTAGGCCTGGATAAACTAATTGATGCTCTCTAGTATGAGATTCAGACTATGTTTAATAGATGAGTGAGTAGGGAGTGTACCTAGATCTCATGTCCCATGGAGGGATTGACGCTACAATATCACCCTTAGCTTTTCCCTACTCAGGCTCTGTAAATCGTAAACGTAATTTAACATATATAAAAAATTAAACATAATAACCTATACATCGAATTGAAACACATAAATTTAAGACGATTTAAAAATTAAAGATCAATTCAGGACATAAACACATAAAGTAAAGAGGATTTAACAATAAAGGAGGTGCACCTATGACACATGAAGATGGAATCTATGTAGCATCATCAATAGAGATAAAAACACTACATCTAACACTCCTAGTGGTGTTGGAGCCAAGGTCTACTAGTGGAACGTGAGCTCTAGTAGGGTTACGTGATCTCTCATGAGCCCGACCATGTGTAACAAATCTCCCCATGCTCTAATGGCTTGTAGATGGGGGAAGAGTGTCAGAAGGATTTGCATAGATTTATTTTGAAGGGGATTGATTGTAAGAGCTATAGAGTTAAGGAATAGAAGGAAATCAAAGTATAGAGGAATGGAAGCAATATAAGTTTATCTTATGTAACAACCACCTAAGTCGTATAAGCTTCCATCATAGACCTTTCGAATTGAAAAAATAAAATAAAAGTAATACATATAATACATATAAAACTAGTCCATGAAAAAATAACATGTAAAAAGAAAGTTTAGATTGACTAAAGAATGTTAACAAGAAAACAATTTCTAAACTCAAGTAGAATGATCGAGCCTTCTTAAACTTTAGAGTAATTTTTTTTATCATTTATCAACCAAAGTATTGATTTCTATGTAAACACAACCAAAAGAAGTGATCAAATCTATCTTGACACTTTTTCCCATTTCTAAATAATGTGTTTTATTCATAGAGCATAAATATGTAAATATATGTAAAAAATGAAATAAACCTATATGTAAAACTAATAAAATTCAATGCAAGCCAAATACTCCATACTACAAGTTCCAATAATGTTTGACTTTAGGACATACTAGGTGTAAGCAAATGATGACAATGTTTCTACAACACACTACATATCGAGTTGTTTCTACAACATTGTTGATAATATTTTACAAGAAACATTTAGAGTTGAAGGGGTTCTTGCTAGTGAAAAATAAAAAATAAATTGAGAAATGGAGTCTATTACATTCCTAGAATACATTTTTCAATTAGAATTCAACCATGCAAAATTTTGCTTATTTATGAATGGGTATAAGAAATGAAAACATTTACAGCAAAGTACATATATCTAAATTGGGCATTGGTTCAGAAACAACAACAAATAGTTTGGGCAATTTCAATACACCAAAAAAACCATGATTTGGTTACATAAAAATAATCTTTGATAGAAACAAAAATCTATAAGAATTCCCAGTGAAAAAGTAGACAAATAACATCCACCAAATTTGTATTTAGGAAAACAAATAGCTACAAAAACACATAGTTGCCTATCCACATGTTGTCATAAAAATCACCACCTAACTCATCATAGTGGATATTTATGAATCCAACCATTGCTATCAAGATACCACATGTAATAAAATATGACAATAAAAGACATTGTACGGTGATGGGAAATTATTTTTTAAAAGTCATTGCAAAGAAACACTAACCATACTAAAATTAATCTTTTTAATTAATGTATATCTATCATTACTTTACCTCCCCTTATACCTTCCCTTATATAATATAAATGTATTTAAATATTCTTAAGTTTGATACCTCATATTTAAATAAAAGTGTTATTTTGCTCAAATATAAGACTAAATAAAATCAAAATGTTGCTGAATCATTAAAATAATGCATTTCTCAAAATTATTTCATAAAAACCTACAAAAACATATTAACAAATACATATGTAGGATAATGTAAAATTACAACAAAACAAATACTAAAATTTCTACTTATAACATATAAGTTGAGACTAATAATTTTGTATTATGAAATATAAATAAAATTAAAAACTTAAAAATTTAAAACAAAATAAAACCAAACCCATATCATCCTTCATAACTTGGCTATTGATTTCTTTTTAATTGATTTTGAATATGACATTTCATCTCTAACAGAATCTAGATTTTAATAGTCAAATCATAGTGTGCAGAGTGTTTCCTTATCCCACAAGCAGAGTTTGATATATCAATTGGTCTAACTTTCCTATGATATTAAAAATCAAATTTATATTATATTACCATCATCAAAAAATCTTATAAATACCAATAACATTATTGAAAATTGAATCTAATTTGATAGTCTATTTTTCATATTATCCTCCAAGCGAGAAGAGGTGCAAAGAGGGCTGGTGATCTATTTCCTTGTAGGACAAATGGAGCTAATATACTCTGAGTTTTTTGGCACAATATCTAATAACCAAGTGGTTATGTATTCCCTCCTACAAAGACTCAATTTGGAAAAGAAATATCCAATTCATAATCTAGTTATAATGGGTGACTACAACAATTGAATTAAGCACCTCAACCCAAGCACAACTCCTAGTGATCTCAAATTGAATTCCATCTTTATGAAAATAATGGCTAGCCTACTTTCTAAGTGTTTGCAAGGAATACATGTGTAGAAATTGTGATATACGCAAGATTGGGGATGTGGACCTACATATTATTTTGTTACACCATCAATAAATAAATTGGTGGATAATAAATGTGAAATCTTAAGTGTTAAGGAAATGTTTAGGGAGTGAAGAAAGTAATGATGATATAGGAGATTATAGAAAGAACAATTCCCTTAACAAAATAGATTTAGAATTTTATAATGAAAAGGAATGAAACTCAAGTGACATGCATGGCATGTTGAGACGATACAAAAAAGTTAAAGGAGTTATGGCTAAAAAATAAGAAGATATTAAGAAAAAAGATATTCAAATTTTAGTAGTGGAAAAATGTTTAACAAATATTTTCTTCATCATATGGATAGGAATGTCAATAAATATGGTAGAAGTGGCACAGGGAGTATACCAAAATGATGTCATTGGCATTTTCTTCAATTTACTCCTTTTAAATACTATCATGATGGAGAACCATGGCCACAACTTACTTCTCATTGGTAGGAATGTAATGAACATAATATTTGATGGGAAGTTTATTTATAAGAAAGCATGGTACAAGATACATATTATTCATCAAAGCATATTTTGTAACCATTATTAGTAGTTCAATTAAGGACATATGAAGGTCATTCATGTTAACACCAATTTATATGCAAAGTACTAGCAAACACTATGGTACCCATAGAATTGATGGATACAATTGTAAGAGATAATTGAAATTTATCATTAAATTAAGCATGCCAAAGATGAAAAGGATGGAACCTATGAGATTGTGATTTGATACTTACATTTGAATAGATTTTTTAAAAGAGATCAATGAATATTAACTCAATTTTTTTTTTTTAGATTCTCGTGTTGAAAAACTTAATTTTTTTTCGTAATGAAGATTTATGAATAATCATCTTAAACCAAATTCTCATTTGAAATGAAAGTAATGAGTTTTCATAGTGGTTAGAATTACTTCAAACACATTTATCTTATGTATCCTTATTATAGATATGAAATCATTGATATCTTGGGTGCAAATGAAGCACTGTCTATTTGACCGGTAACTTCCAAAGTGATATTTGATGAATATGTCAAGTCATCTATGCAATGTTTGATTTTTTCATCAAAATCTTAAACAAAATTCCAAACTTCGAGCCATGTTGTCATATTTGTAGATAAATGTATTTCCATACTTGAATGACTTGGCATGGCTAAATGCAAGTTTTACTATGAACATATAGATATGGAGAAGGATTATCTACATGAATTGTTGTTTACACTTCAAATGGATAAAAATATTGTAGTAGAATCAACAAACATTTATTAGACTAGTTTGAGACAACTATATCCTCAACTCTTACGGATGTGTGTGCATATGCTATTTGAAAACGTTTTACACTAATATTGAGGGTTTATATCTAAATGAAGTGAAAAAGGTATCAATTTGGATTTTTCTACCTAGTTGACCTCATAGGAATCAATAAACATTATGACAAAAAAATTAAATAGTTGTCAATGTGTTTTTCCAAGATATAAATCTTCATAGTTCAAAATTTTCTCATATACTAAATAATTATTGTTTTATCATGCGATACTTAATCATTTAATTAATTGGTTTCCAAAAGCCATGAGAGATGGGGAGATAATTATTTAAAATTCATTTTCCAAGTTTCTTTCCTTACGAATTAGGTTGATACTATATTGGGTTGATAAATTTGTAGCATTTCATAATACATTGAAAAAAAATGATCAACTCATGAATAATTTTTTTTTCATCTTAACTAGATATATCAAATTCAAAACATATTTCAACGGGATTAATCATATCGTAGTATTTTTGTGGTTTTATTTGTAGTTTCCTATTGTTTTATTGGTGGTTTTACATGGTGGTTTTCTTATATTTTGTAGTGGTTTTCATTTAAAATTAATTTCCTTACTCATTTGCAAGTAAAAAAATTAAAAAGCATAAACTGGCCCCAAAAAAAAGCTACCTCAATATCTAGACATTGCACTCCTCGGTGGCCCTTTGGCTCCTTGGTCAAAGTATTGATTAGTTCGTTGGTTAGTTGAGCTCTTGAATCCTTGGTCGAGCCCCTTTACTCCTCGGTCGAGCTCCCTAGTCCGTAGTCCATGCAAAATGGACTGCGCAGACCTCGACGAGGGTTATAAAGAAATAAAAATGGCTTGATCTAGCATTAGGCTTGACTAGATAATTATTAAATATTTTGCACCCTATAACACAACCATTTTTTAAATATAGGCTCGATTGATAAATTTTCTAAATATTCGAGCAATTGTTTGCATCTTTATAATGATCTAATGACTTTGAAGTGACAAGGACACGATGACTATGATACGATTGCGGACCCCTCTTCCTCCTTGTGACATCACAAACGGGGGTTTCTGCACTCACCATTCGACCATGAGGTTCTGTCAACATAATCCAACGGTCAACGTTTGGCACGACCACGTCGACGCCATGTGGGGGCTCTACCTATTTAATACAGATGAGGGAGGGAGTTCACTTTTGGATCGCCATTGTTCATTTGATAAATTATAACCACCATCGATTACGTAAGGGCTCATGCACTCTAGCATTGCATCATACGTGTCATGTGACCCTTCTTGTTGCAATTTGTCTTATAAAGGTTAATCCCCTCCCATCTAGGAATGTCACTTAACACTTTGCATTATGATCATGGTGCTTAGCATTCTCCTTGTGAGTGGGCTACTTAACACTCCAAATGGGGTTGGGCATAATCCCCCATTCTCTCCCTCCTAGTCACATGACTCATCATGTGACTAAAGGCACACTTTCATGGGTTAGACTTTTGAACGAGCATGACACGATTTGTATAGTACACAACACTTGGCCCCGAACCTTCATTGTAGCTCAATCGAGTGCTTAAGTAACCGAGGAACGTAATTGAAGACTAAGATATTGCTCAATCAAGCACTTAAAAAGGTATGATCCAGTTGCTTTTCCTCACCACCAAGCCCGCATGCTTTCCAAAAAAGTGTAAACGACCTCCGTGGCCATACCTTATTGTAAACATATTGTAGGGAGAGTGTTATTCTGTTGAGAAATAAAGTAATATGTTAAATGCTCCATTATTGGATTGAGTGAGTTCTTCTTGTAATTGACAATTTTGACACTTCTATTTTATATTCAAAATCTCTTTGAGTGAGGAAGTCCTTTCACTCATATATCATAAATCATTGTGAGACTCTTCGTGTAATGGTTGATGGAATGTGTTTACATTTATATCTTAAAGAAAATGAATTATTTGATTATCTCTAACACACAACTTATTTGAAATTGTATGTTATTTTTGCTATTTGAAATTGTATGCTATTTTTGCTTTAATCATCGTTATTGGTAGTAAACTATTTTCCAATCAATGAACAAATATTTCTCTTTTAACATGTATATTTATTAGTGTAACAGGAAGAGTCTTTGTAGCATTGTTTTATGCACATTATTTGTAAGTATTTCACAAGGTTATTGTTACTTGTATTGATCAAAAGTTATGTTGATTTTCATACTTGTTGTTGATTTTTGCCAAAGCATACCATAAACTAGGAGAGATGGAAGTTCGGCCAATATACTAGGTGGAACTCCTACTCCAAACAATGTTGGGTCTAATTGGGACTTTACACAAAGAGAGTTCAACTATTCTTAGTGGAACATTTGGACCCATGAGCAAGTTGAAGGCATTTTAGATTTAAGTGGAACAGGTGTTAAAACACCTTGGTTGCCTCGTGGTTCTGGTGAGATGATACAAGAACACTAGACGTTATTTCTATGGAGGAAATTAATTATTCACCATATTCAATAGAAAATTCTACAACATATCCCTCTTTAATTATTTCAAATCATAAATCAATTGATCTTATTTAGGGTTTTCAACCTAGTGGTCGCCTCGTGGTCATAGACCACTGGTTCTTGAGCTCGCTCAACAAAATTAATTTATGTTTCTCTCTTCATCCTCTCATGCAATATAAAGAAAAAATCAACATAAAAATTTCCATGTAAATTTGAGTAAATGTATCTTTGCTTTCATATTTATAAGTTTATCTATAAATTCTTGGTTCCCATTGTCCAAAGTCCTCATCTTTCTCTAAAATCTAGTCCTCTACAAAACAAATTATCGCTTCCATGTCATGTGCCCATTCTTTAATGAAAAAACTAGTTGTTGAATCCTAGAAAAAGAACCAATTGTTATTGTAGTTTTTTTAGACTTGAGGCTCAAAATATTTAACCAAAAAATAGCCCAGGAGTAATAACATATTCAATATTCATTTTTATGGAGAAATAGTAAAAGGTGCTTCCTTTTGTAACCTCTCTCTCTCTCTCTCTCTCTCTCTCTCTCTCTCTATATATATATATATATATATATATATTGGCACATTTTTTGCTTAATATAAATATTTCAATTTTTGTTATTAAAAAGAATAAAAATCAATCTTTATTTTGCCCATAGGGCTTGGGATTGACGGTGAATGGGTGCACTGTTAAGGCACTCTTTAAGATACGTCACTGGTTCAAATCCCCATGAGTACTTACCTACCAAAAAAAATCTTATTTTTAAAAAAATTATATTAAAAACTTTATTTAAAATTCTTAATATAATTTAATATTATAACTTTATATCTCAATGATGGTTACCTACACAAAAAAAAATTATTTTTAAAAAATTATCTTAAAAACTTTATTTAAAATCTTAATATACATTATAATATTTATACTTTTATTCTCATGATGGTTACCTACACAAAAAAAATTATTTTTTAAAAAATTATCTAAAACTTTATTTAAAATCTTAATATGCATTATTGGGTAAATCAATTCATGTTTATAATTTTAATTTATAAGTGTTTTACCTTTATCTTTTACAGATTTATATTATATAAATAATAATTAATTTTATTAAAATAAATTATAGTTTTCAAAATTTTCGTAATATGCAATTATTAGGTAATCAATTCATTTGAATAATTTTAATTTATAAGGTTTTACCTTTATCTTCTACAAATTTATATTTAAATAAATAATAATTAAATTTTGTTAAAATAAATTATAGTTTTCTAAATTTTCGAACACTTAAAATCGGTAATTCATAAATGTGTATTTTTATAGCTATTAAAATCATTATTTTAAAGTTTAATGATATTACTTATTAAAAAAAAATCAATAAGAAAAAACATTATAGTATATATTATAGGAAATATACATGTATTCATCTTTTTCAGATGCCGTATTTGTAAAAAAGATAACTGAGAACAACTCTCATGATATCAAATGTTAATTGTGACTCTAGAGAAACCGAGAGCTAGAAACACACTTGAGCAACATTAATTACATATTAAACATGATACTGTTATGTATTGATATGATGGAGAGTAGCATATACAATGGCAAATATTGTAAGGAATATACAAAAAAACATCATTTGTTGTTGTATTATTGATCAGTGATCATATAGAAGAGTAGAAGTCCCCTCCCTGGAGAAAAACCTATAGGCACTATATGACCTATATCATATAAAGAGCTAATGCAGAGAATGAAAAATTCCCCATACAAAAAGTACAGTATAGTCAGCATAGTTATGAAGCACGAATTTTGATCTGTAATGACACCATCTAGCGGGGAAGCTATAGAAAGCTCCTCGTAGAGGACACTGTTTTTTCCCAGTGGCCAAACATATATCTTCAAAAAACAAAAAACATCTTTGTATCCCTAAACAATTTAGACAGCAATTATAAAAGGAATGTCAGTCTTTTTTCTTTTTTAGGATTTTTGTTGAGTGTTCATTCTTCCAATGACAAAAGATAAGGAATTAGTACATTATCACACTATATAAATAGTATTTTTATACAAAAAATAACTTTGACGCTTCCATAGAGAAGATTAACCCGGATTTGGGAAGTTCTCCACATTGAATATGGTTTGCTCCCATGTAATCTCTAAGTGCCAATCATCGTTGCTTTCTTGTAATCCTTTTTTTGACAATCTGTGTGCATCTTTGTTATAACATCTTTCAATGTGTTGGATTATGTAATTGTCCTGAGTTTTCCATAAAAACTCAATTCTTTCCATCCATCCTTGTATTCTAGGATTGTTGATTGTTGCTCTCCCCATGACTTGATTGATCATGTTTTTTGACTCACCGTATATGTGTAGCTCGGGGTTTCCAAGAAAGCTATTAAACCATAGGAGACCCCAGAGAGCTATAGCTTCAACTTTGGTATTGGTACCATCACCACATTTCCAATGCATCATGTATATCAAGTCAACATTCAATGCAATCAAAAATCCACATGCACAATTGTTTCCTTGTGCTACCCCATCAAAAAAATCCATAGGATAAGAGAAATGTAAGTCATTTTTCATTTTGTATTTCTCTTTAGAGCATAATGACTGTGCAGAATAAAAGGAAAGATTTGTTATTATTTTTTCAGTGATTATAAAGAAACTTTCCCTACTGTTTTGAAATATGTTTCTATTCCTCCATGTCTAGATTTTCCAGAAAACAAAGAGAGGTATAATTCGCCATGTAGGTTTCTGAGAACTCTACTATTCCAAGGACTCTCTAATGCAAGAATGTTGAATATAGGGGAAGCCTATAAGGGAAGAATTTTTTTCCAAACCCTAGTAGTGGGAGGGCAATGTAGAAAAATATGATCATTTTCTTCTGAATGGTTTTTGCATATTCGGCAAATGCCCGGCCCATACCAATTTCTCTTTTGCAAGTTTTCCCAAACAAGATTCTTGTTATGGTAAACTAGCCAACTAAATATAATAACTTTGATTGGTGCTTTGGTTTTCCAGAAGGCATAAAGGGTATGATTCTCCTTTCTCCTCAAAATTATTTTTGTTAAGTTTTGGTAGGTGCCTTCTACCACTATGTTGTCAGATTGCATTTTCCTCGACCATATTATTCTGTCTTGGGTCCCTGATCTACAAATTCCCAATTGTTTCATAGATGTTGTGATTTGAATCCATTCTTCTTTCCAGAAATTGGTAAAATCCAAGCTCATTTGCATTTTTCCAGACAATAAGATTTCCTTGCCAGTCTTTTATGACTTGGCCCCAGAAAAAGAGACCATGGTCATTTAGGAACTATAAGAAATAGTTTGATATGTATAAATTCAGATCAACACCCAAAATTGTGTCAATACCAATTAGGATATTATTACCCGAATGGAATTTCCATGTCAGTAGTTGGATGAAGCATTTCTCAATTTTCAGGAAGCTTGACCATATTGTTGAACCTTGTTTTTTCCCAATTGAACCCAAATGGTACCAATATATGAACTCTTTGTTTTTTTTATATTTATGTTGAATACCCTTACTCCAATTGCTTGCTCCAAATAATCCCCTCCAGAGCGATTTTACGATTAAATTCTCAATTTTCAGGAAGCTTGACCATATTGTTGAAACTTGTTTTTTCCCAATTGAACCCAGATGGTACCAATATATGAACTCTTTGTTTTTTTAATATTTACGTTGAATAAACTTACTCCAATTGCTTGCTCCAAATAATCCCCTCCAGAGTGATTTTACAATTAAAGCCTCGCCAAAGTGACGAAGGTCTAATATTCGCCATCCACCTATGTTTTTTCGGAGAGTTATATTTGAAAGCTTTGTAAGATGGAATTTTTTCCTATTATTAGCACCCA
The DNA here is from genome assembly GCA_000404065.3 of Pinus taeda. NCBI lineage: Eukaryota > Viridiplantae > Streptophyta > Pinopsida > Pinales > Pinaceae > Pinus > Pinus taeda. Next base: position 15,753 of record APFE031522921.1, on the reverse strand, counting down.
CCCAGATGAAGTTGGCCATAAGATGGTTTATGTCATTTAGGATGGAGGAAGGGAGATGAAAGAGATGTGCCCAATATACCCCTAGTTGAGCTAGGACAGTTTGTGTCAGGATAGCCCTTCACCATATGGATAGACATCTGTATTCCCATCCAGAGATTATTTTATAGATTTTTTCTATGAGCCATTTCCAATCAGATATTCTATAACATGATGGCTTAAGTCTATACCCTAGATACTTCAGACCATTTTGCATAGGATTAGTTGCTATTTCAAATAAATCTTTTATATATGTTACAGTTCTCATGTTAGATTGGTTATAATAGAGAACAAATTTATTTGTATTCATGCACATTCCCAAAGCATTTGAAAATCTACTGAAAATATTAAAAAGATAATACCAAGACAAGCGACATAACATACCCATTATGAGGATGTCATCGACAAAGAGGTTGTGTGTGATATCTATATTGTTGCCCAGCTTTAGAGGTTTGAATGCGCCTCTATCGTCGTTCTTTTGATATGCAGACTCAGGCAATCCATTACCAATATAAATAATAATGGAGATAATGAACATCCCTGACAAAGGCCCCTTTCGGACTGGAAGAATCATGTTGGAATATTGTTGATGATGATTGCATAATTTACATTTTCCACACATGCCATGATCCAGTTTATCCCCTTAGATTGTATCCTAATCTTGCTAAGAATTAGTCTGAGAAAGCCCCAATCCAAATAGTCATATGCTTTACGAAGGTCAACCTGTAGAATGGCCACATCCATTTTCTTTGTGTGAATAGGGTGCATCCTTTCCTAAGCATTCGCCACTGCATCATGTATGATTCTCCCCGGAAGGAGACCATGTTGTTCAGGAGAAATGTGCAGTGAAAATATGTTGCACAATCTCCCCGCAATAGTCTTTGATATAATTTTATATATAACATTGCACAATGAGATGGGTCTGAAATCCATAAAATTTACAACAGATTTATTTTTCAGAATCAGAGCTATATATGTTGAGGAGATTTTTTGATGAATATAGCCTATATTTCTTCATTCTCCGATCATGCTCAGTAGATCTATCTTGATAATGTCAAAGAAGTGTGTAAATAGTTCGATTGTCCATCCATTAAGACTGGGGCTTTTATTGCTTTTAAAGGATTTGAGAACCCCCAACAATTCTTCCTCAGAAATGTCCTTTGTAAATTCCTCATTTTTCTCTTGATCAAACATGATAGGGTATGGATCAATACCCCAGATCATATCTTCCACAAAGACATCTTCACTCCTTCTGTAAGAATTTTGGAAGTGATTTACTGCAGCATCACTTATTTCTTCTTGGGAAAATATTTTTCTCCCTTCCATGTCAGTTATTTCCCATATGGAGTTTGTATTCCGGCGGAAATTTGCGAATCTATGGAAGAATTTTGTGTTTCGATCTCCCTCATTTAACCAGAGAGTTCTGCTCTTTAGTCTCCATTTTTCTTCTTTTGCCATTAAAATTTCCCTCTTTCTATGTTCTAGTTCTTGAATGTTGACTCGAATGTGCTCTGGAAGGAAATGTGAAAACATGTATTGTTGAAGTTAATCTAGCTCGCCTTGGATTTTTACTATTTCTTTTCTGTTGTCTCTTATTTTCTTTTTCTGCCATAATTTGACTCATTCCCTGAGGGAATCGAGTTTTCCTAGTATATTATTCATATGGGAGTCACTCATGTTGTTTACATTTTCCCAAGTGGCCTGTACCATCTTATTAAAGTCAGGATCTTGCAGTAAAGTTCTATTAAATTTAAAAGGGAGTCCCAAATAGGGAGCTCTTTCTCTCCATTATAGAGTGATAGGTCTATGATCAGATATGAAATTATTGATGGTATCTACTCTAACATCTCCTAGACGGTCCATTAGTTTCTCATGTTTCAAGAAATGATCTAGCCTTTTTGCCACATATGCAGAGATAGAACGACGATTGTCCCATGTCGAAGATATTTTGTGGGGGAAGATGTCTACAAAATTGTTCAATATGATGGCATTTTGTATTTTCCCCACTAGAGGATCAAATTTCCTGTGACAATCCCAAGATTCGTCCAAACTTATTGTACAGTTTAGATCCCTTGCGATAATTAGTGTCTGAAGATCCATTATGCCAGATGATATGAATCTGTCCCAAAATTCCCCTCTTTCTCTGTATGGGGCATAAATATTTAGAATATGATATAACCCGGCATGCCACAGATATTTCCCTCCAGGAGAATACTTGTGAAACATTTAAAAGCTTTCATGGTAATCCTTCTCAGATCCCATAAAGCCACCAGTCCTCCCGAGAGACCCATAGCAGTTGTTGCAATTATATGCCAGGTTGGAAACATTTTCCGAAAGTACTCAATAGTATGAGGGAAAATGTGCATGGTTTCTTGTATGAGGACAATGAACGGGTGAAGAGATAGCAACAGGTTTTTGAGGGCTAGATATTTTGGGGTAGTCCCCAGACCCTGAATATTGAGGGAGATGATACACATCATCGTAATTCTTTCTCAGTATTCTGTGCTCTAAGGGCCCGTGAGGGGGAGATGTCAGCTATGGGAATGTCAACGAGAAATCAGTCCATAGGAGATGAAAGGGGATTCTTTTTGGGACGACCCCGAAAGTGGCGACTGCCACGATTTTGTTTCCTGTGAGTCGTGATATTCCCTGCTGAGTTTGGACTGATATGGGGAGATGAGCTATCCACGGGCTTATGAATGGTAAGGGTACGAAGATCCAGGGTCCTTCTTTATAGCAGTAGATCGAGGTCACTCCCCACCAAATTTGTCAGTGAAGCAATTGGGGAGTTTGGCTGAGTAACACAGAGACATGGTCCTTTATCTTTTGATTGATGTTGAGGCAGAGCTGGAGGGGAGATATATACTATTTGTGAGGTGGATGGGATACCTGACCATGGATGAGTGGTCATCAATGGAATAGGAATATCTTGGAAGTTAACCAGTTCTAGAGGCAGGTGAGCCATAAATGCTGGTGGGTTGTCAGATGACGGAAAAACCAAATTTAACAGAGATGAGGGGATAGTAATAGGTGAGGAAAAAATTGATCCAAATTCATATGGAAGGTGAGAATTCTAATGAGAGTGTGTACGTGTTCGCTGCAAAGGATACTTTTGTGTGAAGATCTCTTTCCCTTTTTGGGTTTGTTGACCTTTTTGACCCGTTTCCGAGAGTGGTCCTGTGGAACCATTATAACATTTTCTGCCATGGAAATGACTGCCCAACTGGAAAGGGCACTGTTGTCACATGTGGCCTGTTCTGTGGAAAAATGTACATCTGAACGAAACTCCCCAATAATCCAATCTTTGATGAAGGAAAATGTCACCCGAGTGAAACTTAATGTGATTGGGAAACCCCCCTCTGTAATAATGTTCAATGAGGATCCAAGTGACCCTTTTGTCCTGAGCACCCAGACAGTGTGGGTCGACATATTCAATTTTTCCAATTGCATTTCCAATGTCAATCAGACCCTATTTTGTCCATAATTCTAGGGAAAGACCTGGCAATTTCATACCAACTTGTTGGAGGTGGTGTTACGTAGAGGGTTGTACCCAGTGTACCATTTATGAAGAGCAAGGAAACTTTTCCCATGAATCCATGGAATAGCTATAATTTTATCCAAGTCTTCCTCACTGAGGAAGTGGAAACTGTACCATCCCTTCAGTAGCCTAACGACTGTAGGCATGTACCTTAACATTGATTTCCACTTCTTTTCTATCCATTTGCACGTATTAGAGTCTTCCATCTCAACAAAATACCATCTACCTACTAGGGCTCTTTTTTGAAGGCTAGTAATTCGGTCAACTAGAGTATTATTGTCCAAAGCAAGTGTAGGAGGTGGAGGGGCAGTTTTAATGGAGCAGTATTTGGAGCGGAAGTGTTGTTGTACATGTCCATCGGCCAAAGGATCAAGAGGTCTTTCCCTGACATCCGACATAAAACCATCTCCTAAAATAGAGCACCATGCATCAAGAGACCGAGGGTTGTTTTGGTTGGCTTGGATGTCAGCATCGATTCTCTTGGATTCGACTTCCATAGTTGCACGTATGAGTGCAGAGTTGGCAGAAACCTCTGATGTGTAATTCACCATCTTAATCAGAATTATGTTTTGTTGAGTGATATGTCAAGCTGACAGTTGTTTTAATACACTTACGACTTAAAAGATATAGGCATATTGCGGGACTGATGATGATTAAGTGAATATCCCTCTTGGGATTAACGATTCTGAATAAAGATAGAATTACGAAAGGTTGCACGTACCAAGCCTTAAAAGATGATCTATGTCTAATTGTTGCCAAGTACAATCATAATAGGAAATTTAATTAAAAACACTGTCAATCAGAGTAAAGCATCAGATATCCTGACATGACAATAAATGTGGGTCTAGAGAATAGTGCGAGTGACACGTTTATGACAGCCACCAATAAACATCCCAATTTGCACACTCTGACAAAAATAATGTGTTTTCTGAAAAATCCTAATTTGGCTATATCTATGAGCCTTGAAAAATGTGGAGATGACACGTATAGAACAAGCAGGGTATTCGCAAGGGCAAGAGCTAACTAGCATACCATTGGGCATTAAATGCCCGGCTACATGCGCCGCTGATAGTTGATTAACACACGTGCCATTATTTTTGGCGCGTGTGTTAAACAGCTATCGGGGCGCATTTTGCTGGGCATTTAATGCCCAATGGCAGGCTCGTTAGCTCTTTCCATTTGCAAGCCTTGAAAAATGTGGAGGTGATGCGTATGGAGTAGTGGGAATTTATGATGTTGGATGACCGATGTGGTCCAAATGCCAAATCCCCGCTATCGGAAAAACAACAGTCGACCGAAAAAATTTCAGTCGACGGAATAGCCAACAGGGGTGGCCTGAGAGAGGGTGGCGGACTATGTTGCGGCAGCTTACATAGTGAGAGAAATGGAAGAAAGACCGAAGACTAGGAGCGTCTACAGACCTTTTGCATAAGTTACTGTTTGAAAAAGCCCGTCCAACAAAAACTCAAAATTTTTATCACCCGATGTTTAGATAACAACAATAGCAACCATTACAAACTAACCACATATCACAAAACCGAAAACCACACTGTTTATAGGGTCTAGATACGATTATAAAGTTGAATAAATGCAGCCAAGTCTGAAAATGCGAGTTAAAATGATTACTAGAAAGGCTGAAAGCCAATATTTTCGATAGGCATTTTTTGAGTTTTTGTGAACCCCACTGCATATGGCAATGTGGGTGGACAATTAATCCACTAAAAATTAGTAAAGTGCCGAATAAATAGGTTCTAAACCGGATTAATACTTATGTAGGCAAGGTATCAAAAACCCAAAAAGACACACGAGTAGAGAGCATCATGTTGTCAACTACTCAGCCTAAACAGGGACGAAACAATTTTATAGCACCCGAACTAATAAAATACTTTGAGAATTTGACCCGAAAAGCTTTCTAACATATTTTGTATCACAGGAAATTCTATCAGATAGGCTTGAGAAAGAAACATACATTTTCCATGCAGTAACCGTGTTATTTTTTCTTTGGTCCATGCAGCTTTAGTGACATCCCAGTTCTTTATCCTAATTCCTTTTAAAATGTTAATTGCACCATCTATCCAGGAGCCAACAAATTTCATTGAAAACCCAGTTTTTCGCTGACAAAATCATAGAAAAGGACACTGAAAGCCCAATGGCCAAGCTTAAAGGCCGAGAGCCGAGATCTATTTCTGTGGTTTGTGATGAGCCGAGAGCCGAGAGCCGAGTGTGCCCGTGTCCATATTTTTCATGAATTTGATCCTCCATAATTTGCGGTTGATTATCAACAAAAGAGGATAGTAAACTAGCAATTGTCCCAAAAGGTACAAAGAGAGGTCGATAGGATTATTAAATTAGAATTGTTGAATTTCTCTAGAAGACCCTCTTTGGGAACAAAACTCCAGTATGTTATATAAAAAATGTGTTCCACTCAAGGGATAAAACCCCTTTATCTCACAACAATGATTTTAACTAATAGCCATCAGATTGCAGATGTTTGTTTGACATTGTGTGCTTGTCTCTCCGTATCATTTTTTTTTCAGGAAGCTCATTGGTGTGATGAGAAGTAATGTTGCATAAGATTTCTAAACCCACAACAGGCAGACACACAACACAGTTTTAAACTCAAGAAAACCCTCATCGTGAATAAAAACTCCAGTACGTTACATAAAAAATCTGTTCCACTCAAGGGATGAAACCCCTTTGTGTTACAACAGTGATTTCCACCAATAGCCATCAAATTACAGACATCTGTCTAACACTTAGTATAGCATGTCTCTCTGTATCTTTTTTTCTAACAGGCTCATTGGTGCAATGAGAAGTAATGTTGTATAAGATTTCTAAATGAAGGACAAATGGGAAGAAGACAAGTAGGAAAGAATCTCCCGGATCTTATGTTTAAACGTATCAATCTACAAGAAAAACTCGCCAATTCGAAGATTTTCCTTAATTTCAACATAATGTGAAAAGATCTTGCTAGCTTAAATAGATTATCTAATTCATCTCTCTTTACTTGTGGATTTGCGTAAGGGTTTGTATTGAAGCTTTTCATCAAAACATATTGCTAGGTTAAATATATTATATGTTTCATCTTCCTTCACTTGTGGATTTGCGTAAGGGTTTGTACTGAAGCCTTTCATTCTCAAGATTTTTTGTTTCCATCATCTTTATTCAAAGGTTTTCGATTTAATTTCAATAAATCTAAGATAATATCAAATCATTCTGGTTTTCACTTTCAAATGTATTAATCTACAAGTGTTTCGGATAGAAGTGACGTGATTCTTTCGCTTCTACTAAAACAAATTAGTATGTGTATCTATTCCGTTAGGATGCGAACGTGTCATTAGTTATCATAAACAACATTGCGGCTTTCAGGCAACAACTTCCAAGCATTAAAATTCAAAGATTGTGGATAAATTATCGCTACCAACTCGCATTTTGAATAGTTGTCTCCCGGGACTTGAACTGTCGATCGCATATTTAATAGCTACAAGGGGAGACTTGAACCATCGACCGACGACAGATTTTTTGAGTACATGGAAAATGGATGAACCATATAGTAAATTTCATTTTTAATGAATGAGAACAATGCACGATTGTAGGAATAAGAATTAGTTATTGTGGAGGAGGTGGGAAGATGTATTAACGTGTCAACAAGTTCCTTGCAAAGGGAAAACGTGGAGAATCACCGATGAGCCCAATTTCCTTGCACAATGAACTCGAAGAGTATAAAGATAACTATGCAGAATAGGAAATGGAAAGTGGTAATGTTTTGATGATGACATCCCACTCCCACTTTGTGGCCACGATCCTTAGTTTTCTTATTTATGCAGGGATTCAAGCCAACAGAGAGCATAGAGGTCGCAAGATTGAGTTCCGTGAGTCTTCCGAGCCCCATGCCTTCCTACCAGTCCAACCCTGCATCGTCGTATTTTGGGAGCCCAACGCCTTCTTATCACCCGAGCTCGATGCCTTCCTACCAGCCCAACACTGCATTGTCATTTTTTGCGAGCACGACTTCGTCATCATTCGAGCATGGTGGGGCATGCACGAAAAATTCTTTGATCCTGTGGCTCAAGAACCTCATGATGTCGTCGCCGACTATGCTGATTCATGACGGGGCCTTGCTCTGCGCATTGATGACCCTGCTCCTGAGCACAAAAAAGAAGCCAAAAAATTCCAATGCTCTTGACGGTGTGCTTCATTAAAAAGCTCAAAGAAAAAGGGAAGAAAGGGCAGGATGTGTGGATAAAGAATATGCCTTATAGAGGAATCACAGGAACAGTTTCAGTCTTGTGAGCCATGGCTGAGATGAGAGAAGAATAGGGGGACTTATTTGTAGGTTTTGCTTCACAATTTTATGACCGGCACAACAACATGCAGAAGCTGGTGAAACCCATAGAGAAGAAGATCCAACCATTAAATCAGATAGAGAATTGAATGAAGATAGCCAAGCAAGTTGTATTGAATGGCTAAAGCCTAACATGGCTACATCTAGTGGTCTGAGGGTGATTCAATTAGCTCCAACAGTGAATAGCTGCATGGAACGCATGAAACTCGGTCTGGAGAAAATAAAATCAAAGACACGTGATTTGCAGTAGGAGAAAGATGAAGTAGCCAAGTAACTAAAGCAAGAAATACCCACCACCAGTTATCTGATCATCCCACTATTTCAAATTATATGGTTGCTGTCAAATTCCAAACTGCTCTTATGACATCTATGAATATATAATCTTGTCATTTTGGTTGTAGTAAACCTACAACTATGTTGTAAAGGTTAATCTCGATACTATGTTTTCAGAGCTATTTATTTTTAGAAACTCAAATTAAATTAGCACACTGCACCATGTCAAAACAAAAGGCCACAGTAACTTAAAATATATGTAAACAAGGCCTCTTACAGACATAACAATATATATCTGCCTGTTCCAATCCAGAATAAATAAATAAAACTAACTTGTGAATGTGTTTAGAGATGTACTTAAATTAGGAAGTACTAGACACTCTCGGCGGTGGCGTAAAATGCCTGTTCAGGGTCAAAATTTAAAGGCATAAAATGAGGAGAGTACTGAGCATGATATTTAATGTTAGTTGCAACCTCTCAAGCTTCTTTGGCTGTAGGATGAGCCACAGTTGGAACAGTAGAGAGATTTCCCTTCAAAGACTTGTTGCCCTAAATTGTCGATGCCATAGCCCTGTTCTATGATTCTCCAATACTCACTTTCATGCTACAAATAAGCACTCCACCAGAATCGATAAGAAGAACTGCAATTGTGCAACCTTGAGAGGGTTTCCGTTGAGGTTTTGTGAGACCCGGGCAATAGAACTCGCACCAGCTGCAAAGATTCTCGGTTGAGACCATGACGAATATCTTATGTTAGTGAAAAGCAGAAGGGTGGCGCAAGGTGTCAACCTGAGAATGAATATCTTATGTCAGTGTAAAGGAGAAGGGTGGCACCAGGTGTCAACTTGAGAATGAAAAGGACAACGAAAGTCCCTTTTAAAGAAAGACCTATCGGCCTGATTAATTGCAGCGAATTGTGCAAAGAGGAAGAAGAGAAAGCAGCTAGAAAATGCCACCATAGAAATTAGGGTTTCAATAACAATAGAAATTGAGTAGAAGTAGTCGGCCTCGTGGGGAAATTAAGGGATCAGACTTTAAAATTTTAAAAATTATTTATTAATTACATATAAAAGTAATTATTAATTTCTTTTTCGTAAATTTATAAGTATACTGCATAATTTATAAATTGAATATTTATTAATTTATGTAAATGAGTGATTCACGAACTGCTGTTCATATGAAATGGTCACCTGGACAACTGAACTAATAAACAATTTGATGGAGTTTTGAACGCAGAAATAGATTGGTGGAGGAGTCTTGAACGCAGAAATAGATTGATGGAGGAGTTTTTCCATGATGAGGACGAGTGCACGATTGACATTTTGGCCCTTCTGTGCACCATGGAAACCCGTGCGTTGAACTGAATCACAAATACGTCGATTATTCTACGCTTCCCCTGACTATACACTAACTTTGGATCTTGAAAAATCGCGTCTTTTGACCACCGTCCTATGAATCACATCATCATGTAGCTATTGAGTTGAATTGTATTCGCGTCCAGAAGAAAAATTGGCCAAGAATTCTATCAGTTATCATCATGTAGTTATTGAGTTAATTGTAATGACTTGACTTGTATTTGCGCCCAGAAGCAGAATTGGCCGAATTCTGTCTGTTTAATGTTCAAACTCTATGAATTGAGTAGATTTCATTAGTTAGGAAGACGGTATTCTAGTTGACCATTATTGTGTCGAATTGTATTTACGTCAACTAAATCACATCATGTAGCTATTCAGTTGAATTGTATTTGCATCTAGAAGCGGAAGTGGCCAAGAATTCTGACAGTTGAATGTTCAGAATCAATCAATTGGGTACAGTTGAATGTTTACATTCAATGAATTGGTTACATTTGAATGTTCAGACACAATGAGTTGGATTCAGTTGAAGCCATTTAGAGTTCTCCTATAATAATCTTCTTTGCTGTGAGAGATTTCATTATTTAGGCAGACGGTATTCTAGTTGTTCATCATTGAAATTGTTTCAAAATACTGAAATTTCGTTTTAAGGTTATCAGAAGGAAGTTATTATCAGTCGTCTGAGAAGGATATGGCTGTAGGCAGTGATGGTGATGAGCGTTCTTTAGAGCAAACTCCCACTTGGGCAGTCACAGTTGTTTGTTCGGCCTTCGTTATCATCTCCTTACTTATTGACCGGGCTATCCATCACGCTGGAACTGTAAGGTTTTGCCAACATACTCTTCAATTTAATATCTTCGATTTTGCAACGGATTTGGTTTAATTGTATTCGGTATTTAGCAATAGATTGATGCTTTATGCACTAGATTTGGTCACACAAACATATTCCCTCTTCAGTAGGTCAATACAATAATCGGCCACCAAAATTTTCATTATAATCAGCAGAAATTTTTATATAGGTGCATATTCCACATGCCGAACGATCAAGATTTGAACGTAACGTCTATCTGTAATATTAATCTTTCTGTGATTGTATTGCAGTGGCTTTCCAGGCGAAATAATAAGGCCCTATATGACGCACTTGAAAAGGTGAAAGGAGGTAGGCTTGTTCTAATGGTCTCCGTAGATATTGAAATAAGTTTGTTTGATGTTAGTTTTTCAGTGGTATAAAAGCATTAGGAAAGGGCCATTTGCTCCAATAGGCAAAATTGAAATTTTTTCTTTAAATATTGTTGGAATTATATTAGATGGATAGCATCATAAATAAAAAGTTTTACTTATAATTATTTAACTATATTCCACTTGTTTTAAATCTTCTAAAATCTGAACCAAAATTTCAGATAGTTTTGATCGGGCCATTCTAAATTGAATTTAATATAAAATACATTTTCCCAATAATTAATAGTCATGAAAGGGTTGTGGTTTCAGAAAGACATTCACCGAGTTTGGATCGATTGCCAGATGAAATGAATCACCCCTTCACCATTTAGTTTACCTGAAATTGTGGTTGAACCCCATATATCAAAGCTTTCTCCGTTACTGTCCTAGATTGTAATGTGGTTTGATATGACCATTCAACATTCTACATGGACTTGTGTAAGCAGGCAAGGATTTTGCCTTGAAGGCAATTTTCCAGTAGGAATTCGATGAATATTATTTTCAAAAAACATGAAACTGAGCTTTTGAATTGTTTTTTGAAATAAGGATTGTTTGGATTTTTTTTTTGAAATAATAGAAAAAGATTTAGCACCCTGACCTAAAATTCTGAAACTTAAAAGTAGTAACCTAGATTTTAAAAAATTCCACCAATTTTTTTCAAAATCGTAGGGGAAAACCCATTTTTCTCTTATTGTATTGCTTTTGGTTTCGAAGTAAGAGATTAAAATAAGCATATCTTTTAGCAACTCTCAGAATTTCAGAATGAGATTGCATCACATAACATCGGCTGACATAATACATTTTAAATGGGCTTTTTTGGATTGCAGAACTGATGCTTATGGGCTTCATCTCGTTTCTACTGACCGTTGGAGAGAAGCCCATTTCTAAGATTTGTATACCCAAAGGAATGGCTTATAGTATGCTTCCATGTCGAAAGGAAGAACCAATGGCTCCTGCTATCGATCATTGTTCACAGGTGGACACCAAACTCTATGTTGCGTATTCGAATTTCCCGATGCGATTAGATGTTACTTAGATCGTGTTAGTCCATTTGATACGATTCAAGATATTTATGATAGTTTGATAATTATTCATTCCCTCTTGATTCAAGGGTAAGTATCCTCTGGTGTCTCTCACTGGCATGAACCAGCTCCACTACTTCATCTTTACGTTGGCAACTGTCCATGCGTTATATAGTGTCCTAACAATCGCCCTAGCAAGAGCAAAAGTAAGTGCCATGGGAAATAACTGATCTTCTCCCATGTCATTCAGTTTAAATTTTTTCTGCTTTCATATCTTCATGCGTTCGAAACATCTTTAACTCAAAATACAAGTCATTTTCGTGCATAGATGAGGCGTTGGAAAGCATGGGAAAAGGAGATAGTAACAATGGATTATCCATGTTCACATGGTGAGTTCACCTAACCTAGGTTACGAATCTGGAAATTTCAACGGGGACACCTGTGAAATGATTTTAGGTTCAAACATCAAGAATATTTACGATTGGATAACGTTTTGAAGAATTTTAGAAAGATTGTTCTCAAGTACAAGCAGGTACGTGCTTGCTGTTTGTTTCATGCAGATCCTTCAAGGTTCAGGTTAACCCAACAAACTACATTTGTAAGGCGTCATATGAATTTATGGAGCAGAACACCCATTATTAAATGGGTGGTAAGTAATTCATACTCCAAATTATCAAGGGATTTATCTTGCTTGAATCCATTTTACATTTAATATTAATATTCATTGCAGGTTTGCTTCTTCAGACAATTCTTTCGGTCAATAAGTAAAGTTGATTACCAAACCTTGCGGCATGGCTTCATCATTGTATTTCTCCATAACTTTAAACCTTCGTTTAGATTTCAACTTGGTTATGTAAACAACCATTTCATTCACGTGATTTATCTGATTTGCCTTGTGAATTTTCTTTCTTGGTACTGTATAGGCCCATCTCTCTGCAAATAACAAGAAGTTTGATTTTCATAAATATATAAAGAGATCATTGGATGACGACTTCAAGGGGGTGATTGGAATCAGGTTCTATTAACTTTTTGTGCGTAAA